>JAUPMG010000005.1:7197970-7212844 GCA_031762675.1 Pachysandra terminalis
TATATATATATATATATATATATATATATAGAGAGAGAGAGAGAGAGAGAGAGAGAGAGAGAGAGAGAGAGAGAGATGTATGTACATGCATTTGCATACATTTACATGTATACACATGAGGATAAATATAAACATTACCGTCTATAGGAACAAGTAATATATACACATTATATGTATGTGGGATGAATCTCAAAAAAAAAAATAAATAAATAATCGGTAGATGTTCATAAGAATATTCTTAGAGCGAAGAAGTTATCACCTCAAACACCTTTCTGAAGAAGTTCTGAAGAAGATTTTCATACTTATGTCTTGCTGCACCAGTCCCCACAGCACTAGCATTAAAGGCAGCCAGTGATTTACGAACTGCTTCCTCATGTGCTTCTCTGAGAGCAACCTACAATTACTGAAAATTAGTATGGTGAAAGGTATCCTTATCTGCCTCACCAAGTTTAGTTTCCAAGAGAGATATGGCTTTTCTGCCACATTGGGCAATTATGTGGCCAACCCAAACTGTTCACCTGGATGGATCACATGGATAATATTTGAACCCACATAAGGCTCATTGATACGAATGTAATAGATTCATGTGGTCGAGTGGGTTTCTGAAAATAAGGTTCTACATGTGAAATCTATATATCAACGGGCTTCTAAGTCTGAAGCATTTCACCAGACAACCCTACCTCAGTTACCATACAGTAAGTACTCCCAACAAATTGTATATTTCTAGTTAAATGGCACTGACCTCCTCAGGAGGCTTTGACCGATCAAATGCAGACATATAAACATCAGTAGCTGAATCAAATGCTCTCCGACATTCTGCCTCTTCAACACTCTGCAAAATAATAGTTAACTAGTTGCTCAGATATAACACTGAAAAAATAAACTTTTATAAACAGATCTGTACCTCCTTATGCATTTTGACCTGTGCACATAATACTAAACATCAACCAATATGGCACGATACAGCCAAGAACAATATGATACAAAATAAAAACCACTGTATCAATCGATAAGGTCAGTGTATCGACCAATACAGTCGGTACACTTACTAATATCATTTTCTTTTCTTTTTCGGTGACGTAAAAAGAAAATTAAATACAAAAACAAAAAAAACCAAGAGCAGTGCCTCATATTTTGATTGAGCACTGCAATCTAACCATTTGACCACTTCAAAAATCATCAAAACTACCCATTTTCAACCTACAATCTACATAAATTGTGTTGAAAAAAATTAAATTTTGAAATTCAAACCTGTAGGTATGTTCTTCACCCACTGTTTCATATGGTATAAGTTTTTTAGTTATATTTCATTATAAACCTTGTTTCATGAATGTAAAGGCATGATTTGGGGCTATACATCCATGAATTTCAATTGAAATCCATAGATCTTGATGATTGCTTTTCAAGAAAAATAAAGTTCTTTTGGGTTATAAAAATTATTTATAAACTTGTTTGATGTTCAATTTTTTATATGTGATCAATTCAGGCCTGATAGATAAGCCCTAAACTTCTTGTTTTTTTTGGTTAAAAATATTTTTTTTAATAATTAATTTTATGATCAAAAATTTTAAAAAATAAAAAATAGTTTTTTCTTTTTAAAAAAGAAAATGAAGGGCCTTCAACATTTCTTTATTTATATTAGATGATATCAATCCAATACTAAACAATCGGTTCCATGGCTTGATAGTATTTTTTGTATTTTTGAAGTTTAAACATATTTCATCAATTGCTAGTGGCTACTGTTTGTATGATTGTATCAGGTGATAAAACTTACCCTTTTAAGACGTTCCTAATGGAATTTGAGTTCATTTCTTGATGTTTGAAAGTATGCTTATATGTCTTAATCTGACTGCATCTTGCTACTTATAGGTAACTTTCCATCATATAGGAATAATTTTCATTTTGTTTTATTAATTTATATGATATATTACAAGTTTCCTTAAAATTTCATTAAGTTTTTTTAAAGTTTTCATGTGCCTAAGAGTGTACCGACTTGTGTCCAAGTTAATATATATTATGTGTGGGTTTCTCATATGAAAAACATGCTAATTTATCATATTTTAGCTTATCTTTACATCTAAATGAGTCTTTCCTTAAGTATCCACCATTTTCCATGCATATCCACCGTATCCATGATTTTTACAGCTTATCCACGTGTATCAGATATGCATCCCCATACGTATCTGTTTTCGGACTGATCAATATGCTACATCGATACAATATTTTGAACCATGCTGATCATAATGTTAAGCTACAAAGAAGAAACATATGCATAGTATGAGTGTTGCCAAGATGAGGATGTTGAAATGGGCTATGGGAAGACGAAGAAAAATATGATAAGGAATGAATATATCCGAGAGTGTTTAGATGTTGCTCAAATCAGATATAGGATAAAGGAAAGTAGGTTAAGATGGTTTGGGAATGTAAAGCGAAGATCTAAGGAGGTAGTTGTCAAAAGGTACGAGGGGGTATGTACGAACGATCTAAGAGTGCAGGGAAATACCGAAAAGAACCTGGAGTTAGTCTGAAAGGATTTGAATACAATATAACCAAATATATGGTTTCTGATAGATTGGGATTACGTTGCCGACCCCAACTAGTTGGGACAAGGCATTTTGTTGGTGTTTTGCTGTAGAGATCGGGTGCTAGACATATACTGCTTGGAAAATAATAAAAAAGGATATACGAAAATAACAATAAGGATTAGCATGAGAGGAAAAGAAAAAGGAAACCATAAGAGAAGGAGGGGGAGAAGAAACTTCATGGACTTTCTAAGTTCTACAGAATTTAAGCTGGATTTAGTGCCTTTTTGGTTCATTAATGACATCCGCATCACTCCGCTCTGTATTGCAGCCAGGAAATGGAAGTCATATTTTTCCAACGAGTCACAATACAGATCCAAGAAACCATCTCAGTTATTTCTGATTTTCTTTTCTTTTCCTCTTAACTTTATTCGAGAGAAAACACATGAAATGCCTAGTGATTGTTAAATAAACAATACCACAGAAAATTGTTTCAGTTCATTTGACATTGATAATTTGTCGCAAAACAAAACATAAACTCTGACATAAAAAATATCAATAGCTCCAAAATATCAAACTAAGGGAACACAACATTAACAAAATAAATATCTAGAACTATAGAACCATCACTAACCTGCCAAGAAGAAGATATTGTAGGCACTGCACCATTATTAATAGCATCCAGAAAAGATTGTGTGACACCAGCAAGAACAGGACCTGTCATTATTGTAGCCCCTACTTGCTTCGGTCTTGTTCTCTCGAAAACAAACTTTGTTAATGCATCCAGGCCAGACCTAAACTCTGGTCGCAATTTGTCCATCTGCATGCAGAATCAAATACTTCATATAAAAGTCAGATAGAAAAATGCCAGTGAATAAGTTCACAGCCTCATTCAAAAAATCACGGCACACAAGAAAATAGAAGCAAATATATACATAGGTAAGAGCAAAACTCACAGAAATTTGATCAAGACGTTGGAGTTCATTTTCATTGTTCAAAGGCCGCACTAAAGGGAAACATTCCCGGTCTGGAAAAAGAGCTCGAATAGATTCCCGGATCTAAAGATTATTATTTTATACAGTAAGCACCTCCACTTGGACAAATATAACAGAAATTTTCTTTACAGAACAAGCAAGTCATATTAAAAAGGTACATATTCCAGGGTATAAAACTCATGTTCAAATATATTTCAAAGACATCATAATTGAGAATACCAACCTAGGAACATAGTTCTCAGGATAAATAAAAAAGGTTAGTTGATAACAAACATCAAGTATTATGAGAACAGTGAAACCATATATACTATCTTTTACTGTAAATATCCTCCCATAATCTAACAAAAGTAACTACGATCAAAGCTACATGATACCTCATTTTTGGAACCTATATCTTTTCCACCTCCTTGCATTGGCCTCAAGGCAAGCTCTAGGTAATCACGGGGTGTTATCTTTCTATTATCCTCAACTAAGTCCAGATAGAAGTCCTGCAAATGACAAGTTGGAACGCTATGACTCAAACGCTCAGAAAATAAAATAAAACATTTCCAACAAAGGAAATGATCAAGTTTTATTTAGACATGCTCTTTCAGCAATTCCACCAAATGTGAACAAGAGGAATATTTATGGATTTCAAAGTATGGTCTTGAAGGTTATTTTCTGTTTCACACGAATTAAGAAGTTCACTGAAGCAGAAGCCTTTTCTCTCATTTAAGGGGTAAAGATATTTCAATCCTTTTCCTGGTTGCTCATCATAAATGAAGAAAAAGCATCACAGATAACATAAAGGAATCCGGGGATTCTTTGAATAACATTTATAATAAATGCTTACAAAAGAAATTAGTGGACCTCCATGTCAGAGCTTTTACACTATATGCATATTGTAAACTTTCTACTCGTGTTTTGTATTTCCTTTCCGCAATTATTATACAAAATAAATGACCGCTCATATGATAATAACAAACAATTTTCTACAAAACAATGGATTGTATAAGCAAGTTGTAAAAACATCAACAAACTGTTACTAAAAACTTAATGAAGGAAATATAACATTCTCAAAAATAAAATCACCCTCAGAAGCCACACGAAAATTGGGGAGAACTGCCCAAGCTCAGACGCTGTAGTCCTTCCAGCAGAAGCTCTAACACGAATGTGTTTAGTCATTTCAGTGACAAGAGAGAGACGATCAAGTGCAGCTTCATCAATACCACCCATCTGGGATACATAAACACAAAGGCGGACAGAGCAGGAAACTCAGCAATAGCAACTGGTGGAAATAGGTGACATAATGCAGAGTTATATGAAAAAAAAAAATACGTAAAAGGACACTATAGGATGAGATGCCCTAACCTGGTTGTAGATAAACATGCTAGATAAGAGGACAGCCAAGGAGAATATCTGTGTGCTGTACGTTCCCTGTTGAAGAATAATCAAAGACAGTAATTTAAAAATTGAATATGCGGAGTTCAATGATGGAAAATTTATTTAATATTACAACATTAAAAACACATCAGCTCATGCAGATGTCCATACAAAGTGTGGTAGCATCAACAAATTGAAGATGGAAAATAGAGATGTTAACCATTCCCACGAAAGAACCCTCAATAAGGCTAACCTTGTCCACCTTCCTGAATCTACCAAAAGCGTCCCTACAAAGAGTGAACAAGAATGGAGAAAGGTATCACCTTGATGTAAGCCAGTAGAAGAAGAAAATAAACCTTAGACCATCCTATTTACAACAAAAAGAATTATAAACATTGTTGATTCAACCTCTAATCCAATCCATTTCCTACAGGAGCACCAAAACCATTCCACTCAAGGACAACATCCAAGAAATCCTGCTCAACCCTATTATACGCCTCCTTGATATCCAATTAACATACAACACCGGCTATCCCAAATCTGACCCTTCCTTCACACATTCATCAAGTCATCACAACCCTACCAAAGATCTAGGGCACCTTCCAACTCCCAAATTGCCTTCTTGACCTTCCCCTTCCTCAAAATCCTTCACTAAAAATAATCTTGTGTTCTGCTCCTTCCTTGTTCCACATAACCCGCAAAGTTTGCTTCCGACAAATCCCCTTTCTCCTAAGAACAATTTCAAGATCACTCACGCCTTCCCTTCTATTCAAGCTATAGTCAGCACTCAAACCCCAATTTTCCACTATCACATCCAAATCATCGATCTCAAAAAAGTAAAATAGGGCTTCTTATGTTTCAAGATACCAAAAGTTTCATTATTCCACAATTTGAAATTGATTTTAATGAAACTAACGGATTTTATGAATCTTCCTTTCTAACCTCCTGACACAAGAACTATTCTTTAAAGGAGTGAGATAGCCACATTGTTGAAACAAAATGGAGAGGGACCACCTTTAGACACCTTCAGTGGATGACATGATAGGCAATCATCAAAAGTCCACCACAAAGGGCATCTTGGAAAATATAACTAAAATGGCCATCCCAATTTCCGGAAACTATAAGCCTATTAAGTTTATAGCAATGAGGGTTATCCTGAAGATTATAGGAGGTATATTGCACAATTCATAAAGAAAGGTCCACCAGATTGCACTTCCAATAGAGGCTGAGACGTTTGTCATGCTCATCATGGTCCTTCCTCCACCCAGAGAGATTTGAAACATTAAGCCCTAAATTGATGGAATTTAACAGGATCTCCCCCATCTCCTCTTTCTTTAATTCTTGTTGCTGGAATGAATTTCCTGTTTTTTTGAGTGATTTGGGATTGAACAGCAACAGACTTTTTCCATTATGGATTTTTTTTCTTTTTCTTTGTTTTCCATTTTTAATTTCAAGGATACCACTATGGGAACATAACTTATTTCAAGTATATTCATGTTTCTTTCTTAAGATGTAGTATTTGCTTTTCTTTCCTTTGCTTTTGCTGTAGCCTCTACTTGCCAACTCTTGTCGGCTTCCTTCTTCTATTGTGGAATAAAATCTTCAGTTATTTATCAAAAAAATAAAATAATAATAATAATAATAATAATAATAATAATAATAATTATTATTATTATTATTATTATTATTATTATCATAAGCATCATCATCATCATCATTTAGAAGTTTGGTTCCTTATTCTCTGAATACTGTTCTGTTTTCTCTGTTTTTTAATCTTCTTTTATGATATCTGAGTTTTATGACTTCTTGTGAAGGTTAATGACTTGACATCCCCTTTATATTTAATAACAATTATTTAATTATATTCATTTGTTATTGTTTCTTTTACTTATTTTGTCCTGTCTTCCTGTTGTAGCATCCTCATGTCTGGATTTTTTCGGCTTGACATGCTTAGCATTCCACAATCTGTGTCAGCACTGTATGTGCCTAAAAATCATTGGTGCATCCCAGTACACTTTAAAGTTACAGAACTAAATAACAATCAGAAAAAAATACAGCCTACCCAAAAAATTGTCCATTTTATCATATAAAACAAGCAATGAAATATCAAATTAGCAAAGGCAAAATTGACCATCTAAGCTTGACTTCATTTGGTGCTCAAATTAACCAAAGTACTACAGCATCATGCAACACTATTACGAGGAATGGTAAAAGCTAACCGTTTGATCATAAGCATCAATCCCTTCACTATCCAAGAGTAAAAGATTGTATTCCGTTCCATCAAGAGCAGTTCTCTTTAAGGGTGCGCTCCACATCCAAAGGCCTTTAGTGCAAGGACGGTGGGTTGACGCAACTTTGAATCCACTACTTCTTCCAAGAAGCTACAATAAATACATATAAGATGCAAACCTAAGTTGAAGAGACAATATTCAAAACAGAAAGCAAATGAATAAAAGCAATATAGTAATGTACGAGGAGGTGTCTCATAATTGTGAATAGAATACCCTCAGTACTCTGCTGAATAAACAAGTTAATAGCAAACTAAAACAATATTTCAGAGGCTGAAGTTCATTCCATTAGGATGAGGATATGAATTATGCCACTAGAAGGCGTACATATGTCTTTTAGGCTTGTGGTGAGAGCTGCCAAAGCACAAGCAGATGGGTTGACTCAAGGTGCGGTTAGGAGAGAGTCTTTATTCACTGGAATACCACTGAGAAGATGCTTAGGGGAGGGGCATGAGATGGCAAGGAGATATGCGTCCAATTCTATCTTTTGTATATATTATACTTTTTTGCTTTTCAGCCTGTAGTCTACTAGCTTGGTAGGCTTACATATTTCTTCTTACACAATATATATTGTGTTACATAGATTCGTCCATTGTCCTTACGAATCGCATGTCCATACGTGTGGACACCGATTCGGACACGGACGTGCTACTGATTTGGCAGGATTCGCCTATCAGCCGTGTCGCACAAGTTTTTAAACAATAAACCAAAAAAGCCCTTAATTTCTGGTAGGAATTTATAGTTAAGGAGATTGTAATCTAATCCCTAATCTTTATTTTTGGTTAAAATTTTGCAGATTATTCAGCCACTCCATTTCCCCTTCAACTTTGAATTTTCTTCTCCTTCAACATGCATCTGCAAAAGACGTGCTCACGAACGAGAAGCTGAGAACCCTCGTTGAATACTTTTACCTCAAGATTAATAAGAAAAAGAGGGAAAAAATTGCTGTATAGAAGACAGATTCGAAGAAGAAGAAAACAGAGAAGGAAAAGAGACAGAGAGGACAAAAGAAGAAGAAGAAATCGGAGGAGAGAGATGAGAGATGAGTTTCTCCAGACTTGTTTTACTTCAATGAGAGAGAGAGAGAGAGAGAGAGAGAGAGAATTGTTTTACTTTTTTTTTTGTTTTACTTGAATGAGAAAGAGCAACGATTAATGAAAAAGAAAAAGAGGGAGAAACGTGTTGTGTTGGGATTAAACGGAAAAAAAAGGCAGAAAACGTGTCGTGTGAATAGAAGAGAGAGAAGAGGGGGAAAACGTGTGAATAGGAGAGAGAGAGGAGGGAAAATGTTTTGACCTAAAAAAGAGGAGGGAGAACGTGTGATTTTTTTTTTAATAGCTTGAATTCGTGTGAATAATTTAACTTGGGTTTAAAAAATATTTTTCTAGAAATGAGTAAGTTTTTTAATAAAATTTAAAAATAAATAAAAATTTAAATATAGAGCCGTGTCCTCGAATCCTATTTTTTATGGTTTGCCGAATCCGACACCCGTACCCGTACCTATGCAACATAGAATATATATAACCATCGTTATTCATAAAAAAAAAAAATAAATAATAAGAGGATTTAGGAGACAACTCTCGGAAGGAAGAAAACTGACGTAGGAGTTGTTACTCTGTGCTTGAGCAATTTTTCCATTTGATTTCCCTTGTCAAAAGGCGAAAATGCTCATATGTACCAAGCATGTAAGATTCCATCTCTTACTAATTTAAACATTGATTAAAGAGGGTCAATCTCTCCTCAACAAGAATGTGAATTTTTTCTCCCTTTCTCCAAATCTTTTTTAATCCCTTTTCCTTCTCTTCTTACTAATTTGACCATCAATTAAAGAGGGTCAACCTCTCCTCAACAGGTATGTGAATTCTTTCTTGCTTTTCCCAAACTTTCAAATCCTTTCCCTTTTACTGATTCAAACACCAACTAAAGAATTGCAATGGGATTTTTTAAAGATTTTCTTTTGGGTTAAAAAGCCTTGAGAAATCTTTATCTTTTCGATGTTTCTTTTATTCCCAAAAAAGGGATTTTTCGAATGAATTTTCAGATATGGTTTTTTTTTTTTAACAAAAATCAATCCTCACAACTTTCAGGGATTTTCTTTATTATTTTTGTATGTGTGTTTTATCCCACTACTATACCTGTTTCTTTGTATTTAATCATGTCCTGTTTTTCCTTTTTTTACTATTATATTTGGTTTGGTTCCCAAAAAAATATACTTTTCTTTTTTAATTAATCATTTGTTTTTCCAAATTGTTAAATGTTATGTTTTAGTGCCAAAAATATGCGATGAATGTAGTTATGTTAGACATACATATATATATATATATATATATACACACACACACAAATATATATATATGTGTGTGTGTGTGTGTGTACATATACATAATTATATATCTATATGTGTATATGTGTGTAAATATAAATATAGTTTCTCCCATGATTGAATGATTGTTTGTTTGTTTAGTTTAATTAGATTTTGTGTTTTATTTGTTAAATTTGTAGAATTTGTGCTTGCTGCAAAATTGCAAATTTATCATATTAAATCAATTGTGTCTGCTATTCAGTAGTCCATCTAGTACATTTGGTCAATATATTGTACATATTTACTTTCAAGTTGTTGGATAAATCAGATTATGTTTTTTTTCCTCATTTAGTTATTTATCAAAAAAGGCATGTAAGTGAGGGTTATGCCTTGAGGCTTATTTCTCGAGTTCAAACAAAGGTCCGGTGCCAAGCCTCACACCTATCGTTTAAAGTCATTATGCTAAATACAATATTGCCATCATTGAAGCAGCTACATCTCCACTACCCAGTTAGGATATAAAGAAGATTTTGAGCCTGTCAGAAACTCAAATTGATTATAAATCACATATTTTATATGTTTTTTCATAGACTCGTGAGTTGTATTGACTTTTGTAGTAGCTTCTGGTCTCAAGTACAATATGTGGATGCTGTTCTGGACATGAACGCATCACATATGCACAACAGCACATCTTCTTTCCCTAGAGTGGAAATTTTTTTTTTTTAGCATTCCCTAAAATTTCTCGCTTGTCCTAATGTTTCCTCAATTTCTCCAATTGTTTAGGACATCGATATTTTTCCAATAGATCCCATATTTGGAAGGGTTATATATTTCACATTCTAAACTTGGTGTTTATCAAAAGAGAAGACAATTTAAATATCTAGAAGAATCCTCCTCCATCTCTAGCGACACCATCAACAACCCTCCTTAAAAATGGTCTTATAGCTCTAATATATGCTATGCTACCCATAATTGATCTCTCCTTCACTACCCATATTCACACACAACAACGATCATCCCAATGGATTTCCCTTCTAAGTTCTAACACTCACCGATAATTACAAATACCAGATTTCACAATTCCATCAAACTAAGTACAAATATTTATGTAGCATTTCTTTGTTGAGTTATTTTCTATTTCAACTTATCAATCCAAATCTCTCATAATAAACAATTTGCAACTTCCCACCAGATTCAAGATCCCAAATCAATGCTCACAAACACAACATAAACACCAAACAAATCTCACACGAGTAGCAATTTTGTAAATGAAAACTCAAATGAACTGAAAAGAAAACCCTAGATATCAAATTAGAACGCAAAATCAAGTCTTTTAGGGAAAAGGGAACCTGATTCAAGATGAAGCTCTTGCCCTGACGAGCGCGGCCACAGACGGAGACAACACCAATTGGTCCCTTAACGAGCTGAAGCGTCGCTACGGCTTCCGGGTCCATTTTGAACTTCCCCTTCTCATCGCAGTACACAAGACGGAGTGGCCTTGCCGGACCGGCAGAGACGATTGTCGACGCCGGCGAAGACGACGACGGTGACGGAGAAGGATAATGAGAGAGGGACTCAGGAGAACCGTCCATTTGGTCTCTGCCTCTATTGAAGAACCTCTGCATCATTTTTCTCTTTCTCTGCTTTTTTGCTTTTTTCGGTTTCGAGTGCGAGAGACAGATTTTAAAAGACGAGGGAAGAAAGAACCCTATTATATATGTTTTGCAGCACTACTGATTGGCCAAACCGTGATTTTGTTTACGTAATGAGGGTATTTTCGTCTTATTATTACTTCCCGGCAATTGGAAAGAGCGTGATTTGCAAGCGAATCTCGGCTAGAGTCGGTAGTGAGAAGAACCAAGTGTTTCAATGGGTCGGGTATTAGTAATCCATAATTTCGAATTTCATTTCTAGGCCCGCAATTTGGTCGGGTATTAAAATATAGGCCACATCGGTTGGCCTTTGGGCCGATAAATAATGTCCTTTTGGTCAAATTCGAATCGGATTTGAATATGGATCAAGATAGATCCGATTAACACATTGACAACCATACACATGCCTCTTTATATGTATATTTTAAATAGGGTAATTTACACATACCTCCATTGAGGTATGTGTAAATTTCAAAGACCTCCCTTCACCTTTGAAAAACCACAATAACCCCATTTAAGAAAACGTCTGTTAACAATGTTATATCTCTTTACACTTTTAACTAAGATACCCCCATTCGTATTTTCTCTCTCAACATGTTAGCAATCTTAAATAAAGAAATTAGTTGACAAAAATACCCTTCAAGGGTTCCTATCAAAGAAGTGGAACGAAAGGGGTTTTGTTGGAGTAAAACCCTTTCACCTCTTTCAGTATTCATCATTACTGTGCATTGCCGGCAACAGCATCTCCGACGAGGATATCCAAAGTCAGATTCACTTTTCTTTGGTACTCTTTTTACCAATTAAACTCCTTTGTTCTATGTGATTTTCGGTATTCTTCTCATCTATGCATACCCAAAAGTTTAGATTAAAGTTTGGTTAGTTTTCTTTATATGTTCTTTTTTTTGTTTTTACCATTGAAGAGTCGATTTGATATTCAAACTTCTACTTATCTCATCTATTTTAAGTTTTCCTCTACATGTATATACATTTTTTTTGGCCATTGAAGGTGTCGATTTGCTAGACACGCTCCTACTTATCTCATATATTTTAAGTTTTCTTCTACATGTTCTGTTTTTTTTTTTTTTTTTTTTGCCATTGAAAATATCGATCTGGGTAATTTTCTGATTACAACTGACCTCCTCCTATCTATTCTATTAATTTATAATTTTTTATTATTTTGAGTAGATCATTGAAAACGAATCAAACTCTAATTACTTATTCTTGTTTTTTTCGAAGTCAAAAGTTAGATATATTTTTCTTTAACCCTTTTCAGCATGTAGATACAAGCATGGAACATTGTGCCAAAGAACCGTCTTGATATGCAAGGTTTAAAAGTCTGATCAGGGACCGGATCGGACTGGTTCTGGTCGATCTTGGTCTGGATCGACAATATTGTCCGGTCTGGATCTGATACAAAAGTTGATTGCCTGATTTTTTTTAAAATTATTTCTTTTTTGGATCGGTTGGATCGATCGTCGAACCAATCCAGATCGATACAGGTTTAGACCGTTCATTTATAAATTAAAAAAAAAAATCACATAATTTGTGAAGTTCTTGCTACATAAATCATGAACATTTTTCTAGCAGCAAATTCACATCGATTAGAAGACTTAGATGCAATTGCTCTCTTTTAAAATATTTTTTTGAATAGGATAAATGTATGCCAGGAAGCAAGTAGGCCATATTATTTCGTTGAAAAGAAAAAATAAAACAAAAAGCCTAATGCATAATGATTAATTTATGAGGTAAATAATTATTATAATGTCAATTTATCTTATGTTTGTTGTTTTATAATATTTTTACAGGTCATGTCTACTTATTATACATTTGTTATTCACCATAAAATTGGAGTTGATCATATAGATAACATGGATCCTAATATCATGTGCTATAAGGATATGGTGGAGGAATTATTTGAGGTTGCAAATATTGAAAAGGGGAAAGCATTAGTACTAAAGTATGAGGTCCCAGGATTTAGAGACGGTGAGAAGTAGTTCATAAATAATGATCAGGATATGATGAAGATGTTTGAGTTGCATCAAGGGCAGACTAATATTTTGTTGTTCTTAGAGGAGGTTGCTGCTGAGGAAGTGGTTGATGATGTATGTGTTGACGAGTATGCCGATGTTAGTGATGATGAGGACACTGGAAAGAATTATCTGGGAGGACCAAGTACTGAAAATGTAGTACTTATGAATGAAGATGGCGATAGAGGGCATGATTATAGATTTGATGATGTACAAGATATTGATGGATTATCTGATTATGATCCTGATTCTGGTTATGAAAGTCTTGTTGAGTCATCTGCAGAATCTGGTAACCATGATGATTTTGAAGATGAATTTGTCATAGAAACAGATATGGAGAATCCGAGGTTTAAATCCGGTCAAAAAATTGCGAGTGTTGATGTCTTTCGAGAAGCATTGAGGGAATATTGTGTGAAAGAAAGTTGTAATAACATAAGATTGAAGAATGAGAAGAGTCGGGTGACGGCAAAATGTGCAATTGAGGAATGTAATTGGCGTATCCACGCATCTCCTATGCAAGATAGTTTCACTTATGAGGTGAAGACATATAGAGGGGAGCACACATGTAATAGGGTTCATAAGAACCCTCAAGCGACATCTACCTGGATTGAAAGAAGATTGGCCGTCGATTACGTGATGAACCGAAGTGGAGCATATCAGGAATAAAAAACGAATTGCGAGAGGCATATGGTATTGAAGCAAGTAATATGCAGATCTATCGGGCTCGAGATAAAGCTTTAGAAGAGATTTATGGAAAGCATGGTAAATCATTTGGTAAATTACCACAGTATGCTGAAGCAATTCGAAACACTAATCCTGGAAGTTTGGTAAAGTTAAAGCTTGAGAGACCCGATATAATTGTAAATCCAATATTCAAGCGCTTCTTCGTAAGCTTTGTTTCAATGAAAAATGGATTTCTCGAAGGATGTCGACCATTTATTGGATTAGATGGCTGTCACATAAAGACTTGTTATGGTGGAGTCCTTTTAGCAGCCGTAGGACTTGATGGAAATAATGGTATATTTCCAATTGCTATTGCAGTGGCTGAGGGTGAAGTGAAGGAAAGCTGGGCATGGTTTTTAGAAATCTTGCAAATGGTTCTTGGAGATGATGGGAGGCCTTGGACATTTATGACGGATCGACAAAAGGTATAAATTTTGGTTTTACTATTATTTTTTAAATTTAATTACTATCTACATAGAGGTATTTTAATGAGAAATTTATGTAATTGCAGGGTATTATTAAGGCACTTCAAGAAGTAATGCCTAATATGACTCATCGTTTTCGTGCACGTCATATGTATAGCAACTTCAAATCAGTGCATAAAGGACTTGCCTTGAAGAATATATTTTGGAAGGCAGCTCGTTCATATACAGTGCATAATTTCAATGACAGCCTAGATGAGATGAATAATATTTCAATTGATGCATATAATTGGGTGAAAGAAATCCCTCTTCTGCATGGTCAAGGTTCGGATTTGATTCAATAATTAAGAATGACCATTTAACGAATAATTTTACTGAGTCTTTCAATAATTGGATTGGTGATTATAGGATAAACCCATCACCACTCTTCTTGAAGCCTTTAGAAGGAATCGGATGGCCAAAATTCAGTATCGATATGAAAGAGCATCTAAATGGGAATATCCATTGTGTCCAAAAGTGAGAGCCATTGTAGAAAGCGGAAAGTATAATTCAAGATATTGTCGTATAATATATGCTGGGAG
>JAUPMG010000005.1:7230930-7246056 GCA_031762675.1 Pachysandra terminalis
GAGATTCTCCTATATGTTTAGGTTAATTAGGCTACTAATCCTAATTAATCTCTAATTAAATTTCGGGTTGTTACAATTTCCCTGTAGCTCCAAGCAAATACATCCTTGAACTCAAGGAGGAGATCGCAGTAAGCCTTTTCTTCTTCTGGTGTCAAAAGAGCGCTAACAAAGATTGGCCTTGGCTCTTCGGGAGTGCCTAAGTTTAGTTCTCTTAACTCATCAACTGTAGCTTGTCAACCCTCCTTGAATGTGGGTGGAGCTTCTGTAACATCATCTTTTGTGGAAGCGACCTCATTATCGACTTCTTCAATTGTTACATGATAAGATGAGGCAATGTCTTCCTGATTCATGGAATTTCGATCCTTTTCATGTGAGCTTTGGTATGTGAAAATCACAGTACGCCTTTTGACTTGCAATGCTTCTCCATTTGTCACGATCAAGGAGGACTTTCTCTTCATTCGTGATGGAATGATGCTACGTGCTTCTTCAGAGTAACTTTCCTTAGACAAATTTTCATGTTTCACCTAGTATTCACTCTTCTTTGGCCCGGAGAGTCGACAGAAAATGCTTTGATCATCTCCTCTTCTTGTGCTTGAATCTGGTGGGATTGGTTCTTGGGCTCCGATTCTGTCGAATATAGAGACACATGGTGCAACTTCGCCAATCCCATCAAATACAGAAGTACGAGAACTGTTACTCTTATTCCGGTCTTCTTTGACAACTTTGACAGTGATATTCTGTACACTCGCCTTCTTGATTGAAATCCGTACCGGTGGGGATGAAGTGTAGCCAATCCCGGATTTTGCAGTGATCACAACACAACCTTGCTTTCTCAGTTTTTCTTGAATTTCTGTTATCCAGTGTACTTTTTCTCCAGTGGCTTTTGGTGAAAGTTTGCCTAAGGAGCTTGATTTTGAATGATCATAACCAACTTTTGCGAGGAGTTTGTAGGCATTGGGGTGGTCAAATCCTCATTTGTACTTTTCAGGCAACGAGCTTCCTTCCACTTCAGGTTCTTCTAAGGGCTGAACAAATCCTTTCAACGGTGATTTGGAGATGGTTGATGGATCTAACTTAGTAATTGGAAGCATCAAATCCTCTGGATTGCCAGGATTCACATTTCTACATATGACAAAAGGAGATTGCCCACCCTTCCATTGTGAACGCGGTATGTAACAAAGTATAGGCTCTACTTTGCTGTCTTTTTGCGTAATAGAATTACCTCAATCATCTGTTTCTTGCCTCCACTTACCTTTTCTTTAAGAGGTGCATCACTGGATATTTGCAATTCTTTCTTCTTACCGTGATTTAGTTTCCTTGTTGATGGAACTAAAGTAGAGCGAGCCTCTTCTATCAAGTCAACCTCCAAATGGAACTTGGCATCAGCAAAATGTGATTCAGCTTCTGAGAAAGGCTTGTTATCTGCTACAACCTTTTTCTAGGTTCCATCCATAAGAAATTTAAAGCACCGGTGCAAGGTGGACGGGACTACTCCATGGTCATGAAGCCAAGGTATTCCCAATAATATGGTGTAGGTTGTTCTAGCATCAATGATGTGAAAAAGAGCACTTGTCTTGAATTCTCCTATCAACAAGTCCAGCCGGATCATCCCAATAGCTCTTTGCCCCCCTTTGTTGAATCCTTGGATCATGAGGCGACTTTGACTAAGCTCGTCGGTCGAAAAGCGTAGACGTTTCATTGTCTTTATTGGCATGATATTGACAACAAATCCACAGTCCAAGAGAATTCTGTTGAATTTTTGCTCATGCAAATGCCCCGAGGTGTAAAGGGGATGGTTATGAGGTTTGGACCCTAACAACAAGTCATCATCAGAGAAAGTGATCGTTAACATGCACGACACACATACAGCCTGGTGGTTTTTAAAGTTCGCTTTAATTTGACGAACTTCTTCCAAATATTCTTGTGGATTTGAAAGCATAGTAACTAAGGCAGTTCACAGCCTTGTTAAAAATTGAAGTGCATCACAGAATTTAAAATAGGTTGGGATGTCTTTTAGCATTCTCAGAACATCATCCTTGGTCATCTCCTCGTGATATTGTCCAATGCATACAGTGGTGAATTGCGCTTGCTCCTCATCATCTGATGATTGGACTTCCTCGTGGCACGACACTATATGTACATCAACACGGAGTTTCTCTAACAACTTCTTTGGCAAGAACTCCATTAAAGTAATAGGATGGCGAGGACTTTGTTCAAATATTTCTCATTTGGTGGCGATAAGTTCATGGATGCTTTTGTCTTCTTTATCGACTTTGTAGACACCCCAATTTGCACCAGTGTGCAGTTTCTTTTGTTTTTGCAGCTCCTTGAAGGCTTGGCTTGAGAACCGACAACTCATAATCATCCTCTGAATCCCCTTTCAGCCTCATGGTCTATTTCTTCAAAAATCTTTGAAATTCTTGAAAATGACAAAAATGCCCTCGAAATCATTGACTTTTTATGCCTCACCAGAAGTCTAATTTGGACCTCAAATTCAAAATCTAGACTAAAAATGCTTTCCAATGAGTATAATATTGGCTAGTTTCGGGACCGTAAAGCAAAATGACCATTTTACCCCTAACAGCCTTCTTGGCTATTTTCGGTTTTTTCAAATTATCAAAAAATGACAAAAAATAGAATGAGATGGAAAAATCAATAAAAATATCTTGGGGGTTAAAGTGAAATAAAAAGTTGAAGATAGTATATGCCATGTGTCAAATTCCCACAAATAAGAAAGATATTAGAATTGCCATGTGGCAAATCTCCAAATAAATAAATAAATAATAAAAAAATAAAAAAATTAAAAAAATTAAAAATAAATAAAAAATTAAAGGAGTTTGGAGAGAGCACGTGGGTGCTCTCTCCCCCCTCCCCTTTTCTTTCCCTCTTCTTCTTCTTTCCTTTCTTCTCTTCTCTCCCTCTCCTCTTTCTTTCCTTCTCTCCCTCTTTCTTTCTTCTTCTTCTTCTTTCCTTCCCCTTTTTCTTCTTTCTTTTCCTCCTTTCATTCCTTTCCCTCTTTCTTTCCTTTTTTCCTTTTTTTCCCTCTTTCCTTCTCTCCCTCCCTCCTTTCTCTTCCATTCCTTTCTCTCTCTTTCCCCCCTCTTCTATTTAAGAATGCAAGGGCTGAACACAAAAGGAGGACACGATTCTTCCCCAAGGAAACTCCCCAAACCAAGAAAACTTGACTCTCACCATCACCCTTCTCCCTCTAGCAGCAGCTCTAACCCCTCTCACTCCCCTCCCTGTTTTTAACCTACAAGAACCCACACAACTCTTCTTCTCAGTTCTGCAAAAAAACTGTGCACCACCAGCTCCTCCCTCGCCCTCATCAAACACCCCCTGTTTCACCTATTTTCCACAACCCCATTGCCGCACTCTGCCACAACCCTGTAGCCAGCACCAGCCCCATTGTCGCGCCCCTGTTCACTTGCGCCCCTGCTCCCCAGCACAGCCCCCTCTCCGCTCACCCCGGCCTCGGTTCCCTGCACCAGCACCGCCCCTGCCTGCGCCCTTGCCCCTGTCGTACGTCCCCTTCCTGCTTTCCGGACACCAGCCGCGCCCCCGCACATCCCGGTCTGCCTTCCTTGTCCCCTGCCGACTATTCCCCTTGCTTGCTGTCCGCCCCCGCACAGCCGCATCTCTCTCTCTCTCTCTCTCTCTCTCTCTCGCTCTCTTCCTCCTCCTCCTCCTTCTTCTTCTTCTCTCCTTTCTCTTTCCCCTGTTTCTCCCTCTGTCTTCTCTTGTAGAAAACCAAACCAGCTAAAAGTATATTACAGCCCCTCCCCCAAAAAGAAAATGAAATAGCCAAAAGAGCCCCCCAAAAAAATCAATTCAAGGAATAACCCAAAAACCCCTAAACCCTTACCACTTAACCCAAACCAACCCAAATCTCCTTGAACCAAACCCAATCAAACCCCTTTGAACCAAACCCAATCAATCCATTAACCCCTAAACCAATCTCCCTAAGCCGAATCGGATCAACCCATCAAACCCAACTAACCAAATCAATCTAAACCCTCAGGCCAACCCAATCCAAACCACCCAAATCTCACTCAACCGAACCACACCCCTCGAACCAAACCACTAAACCCAAAACAGTGAACCGAACCGAACCAGAAAAAATCCAAAAACATGCTTAAGGTCCTGTTTGGCCGAATCTGAAACAAAACCGTTGTTGCTACGATTTCTCAAAGCCGAGCCTTGCCGAGGAGCTCAGAACGGGGGGACAACACACCAAGGGGAATTTCAAGAATTGCTACAGGTATTTTTTTATTTTTTTCTTAGTTTATTATGAAGTTTATTAGGTATTGAAAGCATGTTATGAATAAATTTATTATTATTTTTTTTTAATTAATCCATGATGTTAACCTTCTTTAATTGATATACTGTATATATTTTTATTTCTCTAAAGCATTTGTTAGATTTTTTTATATATTTTTTGCCAAATAAACATTGAACCGGGTAACTGGTTAAATCGGGTAATCGATTAAACCGGGAGGTTGTGGGTACCTAACACCTTCCCACACCTCAAATAAACCCCCTTACCCGAATTTCTGGTTAGACCAACCTATTTTCACACTTTGGTTTAATTTTAAATTTAATTGATAAAACCCATGGGTGACCATTCACACCCGAACTCAATGAATGGTGGCGACTCCATTTCAACCCGATCGACCTATGGTCCACCTGACCGTGGGGTGATCACAGACTTCCTTTTCTTTAATTTGGAAGCCACTCCCTTTATCTTCTGATACCTCTTGTGTTGAGTTGTTTCAGGTTTAGGTATGTATTGCTTGCGTTGTTTTCGATGAGTGACAATAATCCATCCTTCATTATCAGGATCTGATGTCTTAGGCTTCATGCCCCCGGTTAACGAGACAAGATCTTTCTGGCATGCAGTAGTAGGAGATTTGAGGACTCGTTGGGTTGGCAGAACAATAGAGTCAAAAGATCCAAATGTTATAGTGACTAAATTTGATGTTGCCACTTCTTCGATATCAAGGACAATTTTTCCTTAACAAACGATATCTAAAATCTTCTCTTTCAAAACAAAGCACTTCTGAATTGGATGGCTCACCACCCTGTGATACTTGTAGTAATTTGGATCATCTACTCGACCAGCTTCCTCGGGACGTTTTGACTCTGGTAGCTCGATCAATTTCAACTTCAAGAGTTGCTCAAACATTTCTGGCATATCTAAATCAAGAAAGGGATAATGTTTTTCCTGTAGCTCTTTCAAGGTGACACTATTCTTTCCTTTATCTTGAAAAGATACATGCTTTTGTTCTTCCTTTTGTGACTTGGCTGAGATTTTTACTGGGGCAACATTTATCGCCATGGACTCCTTACCATTGCCTAGCTTGACAGAAGGCTTACCCGATTTGCGATTCTCTTGTGAATCTTTATTCTTGCGTGATTCATGGACTAGGATATCAGAACCCCCATTAGCTTTTATGCTAAGCTCCATGTCGTGTGCACGTGTTGCAAGTTCTTCGAAGGTTCTTCGTTTTATCCCTTGGAGGATATACCGGAGTCCCCAGTGCATTCCTTGAGTACACATCTCAATTGTGGATGCTTCAGAGAGTCTATCTTTACAATTAAGGCTTACATTTCTCCACCTGTTGATTTAGTCTATCACAAGTTCTTCCTTCAACTGTCGGGAATTGGTAAGGTCAATCATGCTGATGGTTCGCCGAGTGCTGTAAAAGCGGTTGAGGAATTCTCTTTCTCCATTTGCTCCCAATTGGTAATAGAACGAGGCTGGGTATCAGTATACCAGTCAAAGGCATTGCCTTTCAGAGACCGCACAAACTGCTTCACCAAGAGATCTCCATATGTTCCTGTATTATTGCATGTCTCAATAAAGTGGGCTACGTGTTGCTTTGGATTACCTTTTCCATCAAACTGTTGAAATTTTGGAGGCTGGTAACCGACTGGGGCCCTCATTAGGCTGATCCGTTGAGTGTAAGGCTTGGCATACGTATGAGAATACTAAGAACCTCCTTCATACTTGTCTTGAATCGTACTCATAATAAAATCTTTGAGCAGTAGCATTTCCTTTGTTTGAGGATTGACACACATCTTCAGGAATAATCTGAGGTGTGAGCATTGGGTGAGTAGTAAGAGCATTGCTCGATTCTCCTGCGGTATCAAGCTTGTTCATGAGGGTCGCAATTTGTGCATCTTTTTCCTCTAAGGACTTTGTGAGTCCTTCAATGGCCTTACCATGGCAGCGAGTTGTTCCTCAATTGAGATGCCCTGGACCATCATAACTGGCATAGCAATGGAATACGATGAATTCACAGAATCCGAGGGTCTTGAAGATGTAGATCTTGGACTTCCGCTAAGAGATCCAAACTTAGAGTCTATGCTTGAATCATCGCCTTCTTCTATAGAGACTTTGTTTCCAGAGTTTGATTCTTAAGAAAGTGCTGGGTGTGACAAAATCTTTTCAACTGTTGTGTTAACTGGTTCCCTTGCCCCTACTGAGGCTAAGGAAATTATTGGTTGACTTGCTATTTGGCTTTGGTAACAAATTCGCGGCTTGAAGAGATTGAGATACAACTTTTGCTTTGCTTCATATTATCACACCAGTCGTCTGAGTGCTCAAACTTGATCTAGCTTTGACAGGAGCCATTGAGTCAGATCCTGTTGGCTTGGAACTTGGTTTTTCACCAACATCCTTCAATAGAGGGTTGGATGGAGTTGATCTAGAAGCCATGGATACAAGCTTGAATCTTGAACGAATTTTTATGGAAGTGAAGAGATGAGAGGTAGAGATAGTCCCATCAGGCGTGCCAAAGATTTGTACACACAAATATTGTCAATTGAAAATCAATGAACAAGATATGCTGAACAAAATCAACTTTATTGATTTAAAATGCAAGATTACAATCTCTATGGATTTTCTTTATGCAAAAGAAAACGACTTCTGATTCTTCTCTTCAGGCTTCTCGATTTAAGGGCTAAAAATAGCTTATTTTTAAACCGAGATTCTTCTTGAAAGTAATGGTAGATTTCACGAACTGAATCGTGAGGATTTATTGCTTAGTCTTCAGCTTGATCTTCGAGCTTGTAGACTCATAGAAAATATAGACCGAAAGCTTCGACTTTGATATAAATCTCTGGGCTTTTGAGCGTATTCAGAGATTTGAGAGCTTTATCTTCGGGTTTGAATGCTTTTATTTGGAGGCTTCAAGTCTTCAGATCTTCGAATCTTTAAGGCAGTGGACCAGCAGGGCTTCAGAGCTTCTTCTTCTGATCCCTGAGCTTTGTGATTTTCTAATCTCTTGAATGGGAGAGAACTACTCCTTATTTATAGATTTTGAGGGGAGAGTTTTCCTTAAATTAGAGATAATTCTCAATTTAATTAGGGATTATCTGCATGTGGGAGGGTAGAGTTCTACTTGTTCTCAACCACTTTAGGATATTAACCAATATAAAATAATTCTTTATTAAAGAATTATCTAAATTTTGATTTGACAGCTTTTAGATAATTCTTTTTAGAATTATCTAAAAATTTTCTATTTTGTTAGGTAATTCATATTTAATGAGAATTATTATAATTTTAATTTAATAATTCTTTGTGGGTCCCTTTTGAACTAATCAAAGATTCAATTTGAAATAATCTTATTTTAGTAGGCCCATCTTGTGAGATCATGCCATGTAGCATATCTTGATCTCAAATTTTCTTCTTCTATATGCCACAAGAACCATCATATGATCATATCGTAGACGATTTCCTTCCGAGAGGGAGGGAGGTAGTGACCGGAGAAATTGTGTTCAATAAAATCTTCTCTAGAAAAATGAAACCACAAAAATATGCTTATAAAACTGAAACATCAAAAATATTTGATTGACGATTTCAACGTTCAAAAAGTATTAGCAGAAGATGTGTAAAATAAATAAATAAATAAATAATCAACTATACAAAATTATCTAACGAAGCCTAACAATTATACTTAGATTTTACTCTAGTTTTTCTAATTGTTCTATATAGGTTTACTAAATGTAGTATACTAAACTGAAAGTTTTCAAAATTTATATTTTTCACATGAAAATATGATCATATGATATTTCTTACAGATTTATAAGGCTGTGTTTGTCCCGGCTTATATAGTGCTTATTTCATCTTATAGCTTATTAGAGCACTTTTAAAAATTAAAAGTGTTTGGTAACACCTAATGGGTAAGTGCTTACCCATAAGCAGTAGAGGAAGGCTACTTATAAGGAGAAGTTGCTGAGAGCAGCTTCTCTTATCACTTATGCGAGAAGCTATTTCTAAACTTTAGTAATATTTTCATAATACCTATTTTAATTACTCCTAAACTTTTATAAGCACTTAAATAAATGTTATTTCTAAATTTTAATAGTATTTTCACAATACTTATTTTACCCCTTAAACATTCTTAAGCACTTAAATAACTGTATTTACTAAACACTATTTTCTTCAAATAAGCAGTTTATTGTTGCTGTGGATAAGTGCTCCCATGGAGCCACTTATCCAGTGAGTGCTTATCCAAAAGCACAAGCTGGGCCAAACACAGCCTAAGTATCTTGAAGCTGACTATGACAATAGAAGAAAATGAAAACAAGAAAGAAAAACAAGATTTGACTAACCAGCTTGCATTGAAATCTCTTGGTTTGGGATTGTGATAGCTTTCCATATAGTCTTAAGAAAATTAAGGATCAAGAGTATCAGGAGGAGAGACCAACTACTGTCCTGGATTGTATCAGCCACTCAGGTTTCCTTGGACTAAGGTGATGCCAAGTATCTCTACCTTTCTCTGAAACCTTTAAAATCTTCCTCCAATTCCCAGAGCAATCTTAACGAATAAGCATTTATAGCCCAAGTAGACCACAAAAATGAGCATTTGAAGCAAGTGATCAAATCTGTCCCATAACAGCTGCATAGTTCTACTAGTCAACTAACAAAACAAGCCCTACAACACCCTCGTTAATGGTAATTTTCTTCCAATTTTGGTTCATAAAATACAAGTGTTGGATTCAGATCGTACAAGAGAGTTCTTCTCAAACTAGAAAAATCAAAGCCTCATATGGACACATATCACTTGTACTGGCGCAACTTGGAACGGTTCAACCCAAAAATCAACTGACTGATCACTGTTTCTAACTTTGGTTCGGTTTGAGTTGAGTTTCTAGACATTTGGTTCGACTTTGTTTCTGAAACTATATAACCCAATTAAATCGGTTTGTTTTTTGGATTGAAGCCTCGGTTAAACCGAATCAAATCAAAACCCAAACTCTAATGTTTATACTTTTAAACCAAACCGATTAATTGAATTATAATCCATATATATATAGATATGATATTTATGAATGCTATGTTTTATTTATGACATATGAGACATGATACTTTATATATAATGTAAAAACCGATTAATTGAATTATAATCCATATATATATATATATATGATATCTATGAATGCTATGTTTTATGTATGACATATGATACACGATATTTTATATATAACATAACTCTTAACAATTATTAATATATTAATCTGATGTAACCCTATCTAAACCGAACCGAATTTGGTTGGGTTGTGTAGACACCCCATATAGAACAGCCATGTGGACGGCCGATCTTGTGCCACGTAGTGACAGTAAGAGACATCAATAATACAACTTTCAGTCCCGCGAGAGGGTAACCCTGAGAGAACATTGTGGGCCTATGGATTGGAAGCCTGGGACAGAGGCTCGTTGCTTGGGATCTGTCCCCCAGCGGCCACGCTTGAAGGAGGATCCTGGACTCTTAGCCATTCTAACGGCTAACAAGGTCATAACAAGCCGTTACTCATAGCACTTTATATACCCCACTTACAAGGGTAAACATGATGATAGTGTGAAGAGACTACTCATTGCCAACTACGCGAAAACCCTTCTCGTCCTGCTAGGATCTCCCAAGTGTGCTATGCTCCCTCCTACCACTCACCGAGTCCCTGACCCCATGTCATGCGAAACCCAACCTACAATTAGTTTGGATTTAGGGTTTTCCATTTTAATCCGGTTCGGTTCTAGGTTTCCGAGGGTGGTTCCCAATTTGATTCTGTTCAGTTTTAGGTTAACCTCCACTAACCTCGATTTGGTTTTGGGTTGAACCAAACCGAACTGAGTTGCAATTAAACTGTAGATGGATCCTTAAAACCAAACACACCTACAAAAGTTCTTTTTTACCATTGTAACCAAACACCTTTCTCCCCTTGATTCATTCTCTCTCTCCTAAAGCAGAAGCACTCTCAGACGTCACAACCCCTTCGTGAAGCAATGAAGTTCACGGACTCTCCTATAGTCGAGCTCCCGGTGCGCAATGCGCTCCTTTCCATTCAACAAGACAACGGTTCATTCCAAGTGGGAACCTCCGTTTGGCCCTGCTCCCTTGTCCTCGTCAAGTTCGTCGAGCGCTGGATGCTAACTTACGCCAACTCTCCCTCCACCCCTAACCCATACACCCACCTCCTCAACTTTTCCGGCAAACGCGCCATCGAAATCGGCTCCGGATGTGGTCCCGCCGGCATGGGTCTCTCGCTACTGGGCTTGGACATTCTTCTCACCGATATAGCTCCAGTCATGCCAGCTCTCAAGCGCAATCTCAAACGGAACAAACCTGTTCTTGGGAAAGCCCTAAAAACAACTCAGCTTTACTGGAACAATCCCAACCAGATAAAAACCCTAAATCCTCCTTTTGATTTCGTTGTTGCTGCTGATGTTGTTTACATCGAAGAGACAGTTGGTTCGCTTGTTTCCGCCATGGAATCGCTTGTGGGGAGCTCTGGTGTCGTTATGCTTGGGTACCAATTGAGGTCACCGGAGGCTCACCGGTTGTTCTGGGAATTGTGTGAGAGAGTATTTGTGATCGAGAAGGTCCCGCACGAGGATTTGCACCCGGAGTACGCGTATGAGGAGGCGGATGTGTATATTATGAGGAAGAAATAGAAGGGATTTGATGATTTCAGGTGCAATTTCATGCATTTCTTGTTATTTGGAATTGCTTTTTAATTATAATATTTAGGCCTTACATTGGTGGTACTCAGAATTTGAAATGATTTGTAGTTCTGTAACATTGTTTGTTGTGGTATCTACTATAAATTATCTCAATTATATCTAAATTTTGTTTATTGATTATGTTCCTGTGAATGTATTGACTTATATTTGTTTTTCTATGCATTGGGTTCTCTGTAAGATTGTTACTTGTTCTTTGAATCCCTAACGACATCATCGAGAGACCAGATCATAGTTGATGTGATTCCTTCAAACTGTAGGTATGTGTATGTGGTATTTGTCTGACTAGTATTGTAAAAATAACAATTGGTAGGGTAAGTAAGACAAGATGAATGTGATACATATATTATTTTTAAATATACTTCAAAATGAATGGGTAAATACACTAATTCTCAAAATAAATAATGAATAAATTATAATGATATGCAACTAAGAAAGCAAATAATACATAATGGCTATAAAAATAATAAAGAATGGGATAAGAAAAAATTATCTATTTGTGAACCGAGGCGTGTAGACACTGTCCTTGATAACGATAGCGCCTCCTATCGGATTATATCCTTAATGTTTGGGTTGGTGGCGACCGGCGTCCAGGATTCAACAATCCTTGACCTCCTGGTAGGTTGCACCATCTACCGGGCTCGAAGAGAACTAACGTTGTCACTCAACAATGGAGGAAGAAACGACTATTGAAAACTCAAGGAAACTTTGTACTTGTAGAGAATAAGCTCAATGCATAAGGGGAGAGAGAGAGAGAGAGAGAGAGAGAGAGAGATCAACAATTCATAATTGCTTGTGGTGTGTGTAAATGGGTGGAGATGACTGCTATTATAGAGTTCCTCACACCCCTTTGAAGAGTCATGGTGCCTTTTCAAACACCTTTTGAACCAAAGGTTGTGTCCAAAAGATACGTCCTTAGAATAGTCTAAAATAGGACCCAAGCTCTTTATCTTATTATTGGGTCCATAAGGCCCAAAAGACAAACTTAATGGATCATAATTAAGTCCAAGGAAAGTGATTCATAATTTTGAATCAAATTCCAACAATCCCTCACTAAATTCAAAATTTCAACAATACAAGACACCGAATAAAGATATGCTGAGTGATCAAAAAGGGCAAGGTGCAATGATACTAGTATCTGTTGAACTTGAACCGATATTTAGGATTTGCAAAACCGTGTTTACAAAGATCTAATGATATAAATGTCTTGATTCGAATCTCTTTGATATATACATTCCATTCTTGCAACCCACACACCACCTTACCACCATCTAAGTTCTAAGCGGGGGTGGCAAATTACACAATCATGCACCTTTCTTGGAAAGTTATGATTGCTTTAGAGAATCAGCCCAATTCTCAATAGAAGCGGTCCCATAATTTTCTACTTCCATCATTTGTAATTTGGACCGGTGAGTGGTTCAATTTTGGACAGGTCTACAAGTGGGTTTGATGGGTTTGCAGAACTCAGGGTAGTCATCTTGTCTTACATACAAATATCGGTATCAAGTTGTAAAAATAACAATGAGTAGGGTAAGTAAGATAATATGAATGTGATACATATATAATTCTTAATTATACTTCAAAATGAATGAGCACATGCACTAATTCTCAAAATAAATGATGAATACATTATAATGATATGCAACCAAGAAAGCAAATAATATATAATGACTATAAAAGTAATAAAGAATGGGATAAGATAAACTTGTCGATTTGTGGATTGAGGCGTGTAGTCATTGTCCTTGATACCGATATTGTTCCCTATCGAATTATATCCTTAGTTCTTGGGTTGATAGCGACAGGCATCCAGGATTCAACGGTCCTTGACCTCCCAGTAGGTTGCATCATTTATCGAAATTGAGGAGAACTGACGGTGTCACTCAACATGGGAGGAAGAAACGGCTATTGAAAACTCAAAAGAACATTGTACTTGTAGAGAATAAGCACAATGCATAAGGGGAGAGAGAGATATCAGCAATTCAGAATTGCTTGACCTCCCAGTAGGTTGCACTGTCTACCGGAATTCAGGAAAACTGACGGTGTCACTCGACAATGGAGGAAGAAACAACCATTGAAACTCAAAAGAACATTGTACTTGTAGAGAATAAGCACAATGCATAAAGGGAGAGAGAGATATCAGCAATTTAGAATTGCTTGTGGTGTGTATAAATGGGTGGGAGGACCTCTATTTATAGAGTTCCAATTGGTGGGTGATTCATAAATTCACCTAAATATGAACCCATGTGATAATTGTTGTTTGGTTTTGAGTTTAAAGTCTTCTGTTTTAAAAACAACAATTATTTCAACGATTATAGAGTTTGGTTTCAACGACTATATTGATATTCTCATTCAAATATTTGCAACAAAATTATTCATACTATTGCAAAGATTTGATTTTGATTTCAACAATGGTTTGGTTTTTACGGCTTCTTATCATGGATTATTGGACACTTGGAAGTGTGAACAAGCACCTTGAAACGGTGGCTCAGTGTGAAAAGACACTTTGATAGGTGGCTTAGTGTGAACAGGCACTTTGAAAGGTGGCTTAGTGTGAACAAACACCTTGAAAATGTTGCTTAGTATGAACAGACACCTTGAAAATGTTGCTTAGTATGAACAGACACCTTGAAAAGGTGGCTGGAACACTATAAATATAGTTTTGCTCCATATGTCCAAAATACACATAGGATAACAAGACAAGATGAAATGCAAACTATATATTATAGAATATAAATAATAATATTGTAAGAACTTATCTGTAGACCGAAGCGTGTAATCACTGTCCTTAATACCGATATCGGCCCTATTGGATAGTATCCTCAGTGTCTGGGTTGATGGTAACCAACGTCCAGGATTCAAGAGTATTTGACCCCCCGGTAGTTTGCACTGGCTACCGGACTCGAGGTGAACCGACGATGAATCACTCAACAATGAAGGAATTTAAATGGTTATTTAAATATCAATAGAATTGCACTTGCAGTGATATCCACAATGCAGATTAGGGAGAGAGAAATATCACAAGATTCTTAGATTCTATATCTTGTGACTGTGTATTTTGGACGAATGGAGCAGAACTCTATTTATAGAGTTCCAGCCACCTTTTCAAGATGTTTGCTCACACTAAGCCACCTTTTCAAGATGTCTATTCACACTAAGCAACCTTTCAAAGTGCCTGTTCACACGAATCCACCTTCAAAGTGCTTGTTCACACTGGGGCACATTTTCAAGGTGCTTGTTCATACTGTCAAGTGTCCAACAATCCAAGTTAAGATGTCGTAGAAACCAAACCATTGTTGAAATCAAATCTTTGCAAATATATGAATAATTTTGTCGTAAATATTTGAATGAGAATATCAATATAGTCGTTGAAACCAACTCTATTGTAGTTGAAATAATTGTTGTTTTTAATACATAAGACTTTAAACTCAAAGTCAAACAACAATTATCACATGGGTTCTTATTTGGGTGAATTTATGAATCACTCACCAACATCCCCTACATGATTCAAAATTCAGAAAGGAAATGTTGAGTGATAAAAAATAATAGTGTGCAATAATACCGATGTCTTTTGGACTTAGGATTTGCAAGACAGGGTATACAGAGGCTTCTTGATATAAATATCTTGAATCATTCCTCTTGGGTGCATACCTTCCATTCTTATAACCCACACACTATCTTACCACCATCTAGTTTCAAAGCAGGTTGGCACATTAAATGGTCATGCGCCTCCTGAAAGTCATGAGTGCTCTAGAGAATCAGCCCAATTCTCAACAGAAGCGGCCCCACTTCTACACTTATTAGGTGAGTTCCATCAAATGTATAATTGCAACTGAACATACCACCTATGAAGGCTATTAATGTGGATCAAGTTAGCTGGCACAGTTCAATTACTTGCATGTTTAGGCCTGGATTTGTTAATTGGGTCATACTCATGGATTCTTTAGCAAACCCAATTATTTGGGTCTTTTTTAAGTTAGGATTTTATTATGATTTGTCAGAGTTTTATTAGGAAAGTAGTTAGATTAGGATTATCTAGAAATTTCGTGTAAAGATTTTAGTAGGATAATATTTCTTATTTTAGAAGCTATTTTGGATGTATTTTG
>JAUPMG010000005.1:7248787-7263664 GCA_031762675.1 Pachysandra terminalis
AGTTGCAGTTTGTTTCATGTTGGCATTACTTTACTTTCGTTTACAGACCATATGTTATGTTGATTTGAACTATTTGGAAATTGTGTTGTAATAAGGCCCAGTTGAGCGTCAGTTAGTTATTTCTTTTCATTTGTTATTGTATTATTTTCTTGCTTCCGCTATTCTGTGGTTGATGAATAAAGTTGTATTTATTTCATTTGATCTTGGTTTTGTTAAGTTAATCCGCGGTCTAGAAATAGATCCCGAAGGTCGCGTCTCGTGATCTGTGCTATCCCACATAGGGATCAGGGTTACGAGTTTGGGGCGTGACACTAACGGCTTGGCCAAAGCATTCAATAAGACTCTCTGCAATTTGTTGAAGAAGGTCGCATCAAAGTAAAAAAGAGATTGACATGAAAGGATGGAGGAAACTCTTTGGGCATATAGAATGACATATCGAACTCCAACGAAGGCTACTCCATACTCGCTTGTATATGGGGTCGAAGCTATTTTGCCTCTCGAACGACAGATTCCGTCATTACGAATGGTAATACAAGAAGGCTTCACTGAAGAAGAAAATTCCAATCTTCGTCTTGCAGAATTGAAGGCAATGGATGAGAAAAGACTTGAAGCACAATAACAGTTAGAATGCTACCAAGCTAGAGCTTTTAACAAGAAAGTGAAACCACACTCACTTGAGAAAAGGAGACTTAGTGCTTGTTGTTTGAAGGCCGATTAACATGTCTCATAGAACTGGAGGAAAATTCCTCTCCAAATGGGATGGGCCATATGTGGTGCAGGAAGTCTACACAAACGGTGCTTACAAGCTGGTTACACCAGAAGGCCAAAGACTTGCCCCCATCAATGGAAAATTTTTGAAGAAACATTATCCTTGAAATCCATGCTCCTTGATACAAGCTTAAACTATCGAAAACACTCATCGATACGAGTCTAACCTATCTATGTCACTCCTTGTCACCTGAGTATAAACTATATGATAAAAAAAATTATACCTTGAACTACGTTTGACTTGATTCCTATTTGGGTCCGTAGACAGCCTGCAAAGGTCCAGTCTAAAAAAAAAGTTGTTCAAAATAATGAAATTCTGTCATCTTGTCTATTCCTGTTAATTCCTTCGCGGAGGGAGAGACTTCATCATAAAATATGCCACCAACTTGGAGGCCACCAATAAAGTTTAAATCATAAAGGAAAATAGATAACTCCGAGGAGGATATGGTTTCCCTTTCTTGCTTACTCCTGTTAGCTCCTTCGCGGAGGGAGAGACTTCATCATAAATATGCCACCCGCTGGGAGGCCACCAATAAAGTTTAAATCCCAAAGGGAAATAGACAACTTCGAGGACGATATGGTTTCCCTTTCTTACTTACTCCTGTTAGTTCCTTCTCGGAAGGAGAGACTTCATCATAAAATATGCCACCCATTGGGAGGCCACCAATAAAGTTTAAATCCAAAGGGAAATAAATAATTCCCCTACAGCTGTATGGAGTGTATTTCTCGAATAGCACCAGTATTCGTAGAAAGCCATTTTGAAGAAAATATGCTGATCATCAGAGTATGAATAAATAGGGACGTTCCTTCTTTACGCGAAGAAGCTTTGTCCTCTATTATAATTAAATTATCCTGCCTTGCGAGGAAAAAATGGACTTTCGTTTTTTATATATGAAGAAGCTTCGCTCCTTATAAAGTCTTGTCTTGAGATAAAAGAATCTTCACACATAACTATTGTTGATCGAGGAAAATACTAAGATTGAAGAATCTTCACAAATAACCATTATTGATGGAGGAAAATAAAGAAATTCTCATAAAGTGGTTGACCTGCAAAATAAGAAAGAAAAGGTAAGGGCCTGGGCAGATATTAAAAAAAAAAACAGTTTACTAAAGTATATCTTACTGCACTTGGTTGCTGTATCTGAAGAAAAATAAAAGAGAAGAATTAGCAAAGCAAGAAAGATTGAAGTGAAATATAATTAAAAATAAATAAATAAATAAAAAAAGGGCAAAGAAGAAAAACAGAGAGCAATGTTGACATGCCGCCCTTACACTGTTGGAAGAAAGCAGATCATCCTTCATTCAAAAGGTAACAGAACACCATGGGAGAGAAATGAATATAAAGAAAGAAATCAATGCATTTGGAGACGGAATCACCAATTTAAATCGGGATGCATTTGTCCAAAGAATTCAAGATTAAATCAGATTCCAATCGACTGAGAAAGTTAACGTCAGCGTTGTTAGTCGAGAGAAACTGTTTCTTCAATGTTGCATTGAAGCAATCACGGAAAGAGAGAAGAAGAAAGCCGATCTTGATCCTCGGAGTAGAATCGCCGGCACGACCACACTAATTCATCAATAACAATGGTGCCGATAGAGAATTCGTTGAGCACCTTTGAAGAACTGAACATTGACAACTCTGCGGAGTCCTTTTCAGAATTTTCTGGAGTCGCAGAAGGAGCTATTCCATGGTCAGATCGCTCAACTTCAGAGTATTGTTATCACGTAATGCAAACTTACGGGTGTAAATCCTCTTTCTCGAGAGATGACAGCTAGTGCCCTCTCAATAAAAGTTGGAAAAAGATCAAAGGATTTGTTAAACCCTAAGGTTGTACAGTCACAGAGGTTCAGGAGTTCTTTGCTGATCAGCGCTCAAAGAGTACATGAGGGAATTGATTATTCCCAAAACTTCATTAGTATATTGTATCTCCCAAATTGGTGATTCTAAGGAATTGGGAAAATTTGAGTAGAACAATCAAGTACAGAGAGCAAGAGAAGAATATTAAAGAAAGCATACTTGTTACTTTGTCGATGTGGTTGAAGACGAGAGAGCCTCATTGCTCTTTACGTGAAAGAACTTGGAAGATACGATCTAAAAAGAATTTAATAAATAAAGGCTCTTGTATTTATAAGGAAAAGGAGAGAAATAGTTTCCTTGTTTGACAAGGAATGGTTGACGTTTCAATCAAAGTGCTACGTATAATGTCATTGAAGCCTTTACAAAATAGGCTAGTGAAGCCTTTACAAAATGGGCTTAGTATAAAAGCCGACGAAGTGTCCGTAACTCATGAAACATGCTTTATGCCTATGCTCCTTTGATTAAATCTCAAGGTCAATACCAAAGACGGTTCACTTGTGAAATAGGCCCAACTCTATGTCGACAGGCTCATGATGTCCATGCATCGAATCATCACATATAGCTGTCCATGGCCTAGTAGTCCAATTTGCACCAAGAGATGGGTCAATTCCACTCTTTCAATAATAGTGGGAATACTCTGCATAAGTACAAGTCAAAAAAAAAAAAAAACTCTTACAAAAGGTAGTTTTCAATGATGCAGACAATAATACTATAGAGTAGCGTTATCAGGTGCTACAAATAAAAAAACGCACATCAAATTTTGTGCAAAATCAAGTACCATCAAATCTATAAGTCTTGATAAAATGCTACTACAAAATCAAGCATCCATAAAGTCGAGTCTTGTTCGCTACAAACACAACAAGTTGTGTCAACAAACAAGCCTCAGGGGGCATTTGTAGAAGGAGAAAAATTGAGATGAAGATATGCGGCATGTCATGATCTCACAAGATGGGCCCACTAAAATAAGATTCTCTCAAATTGAATCTTTGATTAGTTCAAATGAGAACAGCAAAGAATTATTAAATTAAAATTATAATAATTCTCATTAAATATGAATTATCCTAACAAAATAGAAATTTTTTAGATAATTCTCAAAAGAATTATCTGAAAGCTGTTCAATCAAAATTTAGATAATTCTTTAATAAAGAAGTATATTGGTTAATATCCTAAAGTGGTTGAGAACAAGTAAAACTCTACCCTCCCACATACAGATAATCCCTAATTAAATTAGGAATTATATCTAACTTAAGGAGGACTCTCCCCTCAAAATCTATAAATAGGGGATAGTCCTCTCTCATTCAAGAGATCATAAAATCACAAAGCTAAAGGATCAAAAGAAGAAGATCTGAAGCCCTGTTGGTCCACTGCCTTGAAGATTCGAAGATCTGAAGACTTGAAGCCTTGAAATAAAAGCATTCAAGCCCGAAGATAAAGCTCTCAAATCTTTGAATACGTTCTAAAGCCCAGAGATTCATATCAAAGCCGAAGCTTTCGGTCTATATCTTCTATAAGTCTACAAGCTCGAAGATCAGGCCGAAGACTATGCAATAAATCCCCACGATTCAATTCGTGAAATCTACCATTACTTTCAAGAAGAATCATAGTTTAAGAATAAGCTATTTTTATCCCTTAAATCGAGGAACTCGAAGAGAAGAATTAGAGGTCGTTTTCTTTTGCATAAAGAAAATCCATAGAGATTGTAATTTCACATTTTAAATCAATATAGTTGATTTTGTTCAACATATCTTGTTCATTGATTTTCAATTAACAAAATTTGTGTGTACATGGCATCAATCACATGGTGACACGTTATTGTTGTTATGTGGAGACTGATGCTATTGAAGCATTTGACCCCTAAATTTTATGGGGGTCAAAGGATAAAAGAGTAATTTCACTAATTAATTTGTGTAGCCCAAATTACATGCTATTTATCATACTTTTGTGATTGCTCTTGTAACACTTTTTCTGAGCTTGATATAATAGTAAAACTGGGTGTGAATCTGTAGACGTAGGCACCATTGTCAAACCACGTAAATTATTGTCTGTGTGTGTTTGATTTGTGTTCTTCATCTCTGTTTATCTTTCTTTCTTAACAGTTATGCCCTTGAAACCGGTAACCCATCAATCTAAAAATCCTAAATTTATGTTGCCAGAAACATTGCAGGCAAAAATGGCCGAGGATATATATACATATATGTATGTATGTGTGTGTATGTGTGTATGTCCTATCACATTTGGCTAACAAATGGGAAAGATCTATAGTTTCCCTCTTTCTAAATGCTTCTTGAATGTGAACAATTGGATGTACAAATTGTAATATGTGGACCTTTCCTTGTATATTGTTCATAGATAACGTTAGTATCAGAATATGAGGTCCAAAGGATTTCTGAAAACCGAAAATAAAAAATAAAAATTGCAGATGACAATTAGTGAACATATCCACATACTCCCATTGAGAATTTTCACTATATGTTAAATTAGTTTGTAGTACATGTTAAACACCGATTACTCTAAAAGTTCAAGCTGTTAGAGAAGGGCACAACAATGTATATCAAATGATTCAACACCCTCCCGCACGTGCGGGTTTCGTATGGGAACAATACATCCGTGGGAGAATATAGGGCACCAAGGCAAACACAGAAATACAGCCCCGGGATTTGATCACTTGACATCCCGCTCTGATACCATGTTAAATACCAATTACTCTAAAAGCTCAAGCTTTTAGAAAAGGGAACAACAATATATATCAAATGGTTCAACAGTACACACAACGGACCTTGCAACCTTCTCCATAGAAAAACTTCTCATTACAGATCTAGACCTCACTTAAAACATTCAATATGATCTTTTAAGATGCATGGTTCTATTTCATATTTTTCATAATTACAATGAAAATACATTGCTTCTGATTCAGCATTGCCCCATAAGTTTGATCAGTTTTAGTACCATCACACTAGTTTCCCAAAGCTTGCACCTTAGGCATAGATCAATGCCGCTAAGTCAAGACTGGTACAAGAATATATTTTCTTTATCTCTGTCTCCTTTCTCTTTTTCTTTTTCTTCCTTCCTTTTTCCCCTTTATAGATGGTATCATACATTAAGGAACACAGCTTGTCAGGAATTAGTCTTATAAATACTTGTTCAATCCAAATTTCACATCCTACACTTTATATCAATACAAATGATGCTCTCACTATTAGATTTGACAAGAAAGCAATTCCACATTGGATTTCAATAGAAATAAGACTATCAAGAAGATGAAAGAGCTGACACTGGTTATGAGAAATTCATAAAAAGCTGATACTTAGACCTAGTTTTGTAAAATGTAAATACAGATTTCTTCAATAAACACACATGCATGGCTGTTTCAAAGAAATGGCTAGATATATATTAGCTTAAGCAAAGGACTATAGGCCTATTTGAACTCATAAACTCCAGCTTTTTTACCACTTAAATAGTATTTAAAGTTCAGTTTGAAAAGGTAACAACCATGCTAGAGATGAAACAATGCAATAATGTAGTTCAAAAGGAGCCCTTGTTCTGCCCCCACTACTCACCTCTTTTTATCAAAATAAAAGTTACCATTTAAAAGGGAGCAGCTTTCAGTATTCAAGTGCATGGATTTCCCTCTTAGCTTCAACAGTTCAATAGTTTTCTAAGCACATCTTTTAGCCCCCCCATCAAGCACTCATACCACCTTTTTCTCTCTGCAAAGTTCCCAATTTAATAAAATCCCTATTTTTCTCCCCCTCCTCATCAAACCCCACTTCATAACCAACTTTTTTTTTTTTTTTTCCATTGAAAAAGAAAATATATGTAAATCTCCATGTAATCAAATCCATCCATTGATTGATGATGGATGGCAAATGGTATGAACACCAACCCCTAGGAAATCCCTAGTTTGCCCTCCTTGATCTATATCATCCTTCTGAGTCTTACGACGCTTCGTCGTCGGGTACATCTGCAGCTGGTTTAATGTGGATACATCATTTACTGGATTCTCTAGACCAGTTTGATGATTTGGGGTTATTGTGTTTGGACCAGACAATCCAACGTTGTACTTGTTTCCATCTTGAACTTGAGTGTTATTGCACTTCATCTCAAAACTCCCAAGGAACAATTGATCGCTCGAAGTTGCGCCTATTTGGGCAGCTTTCTGCAATAAAGCTGTTGCTGACATGTTTGCCGAAGGTGGTCGATGGTGTTGTAGTTGAGTGCTGTACAAGGAAGGAGCACTTGTAAGTTGAGGACTGCTGCCAACTTCCTTAGTATTATTGCTTAATGGTAGTGATGAAGTGCTTGTTAGTTCTGATCCGGTGCGATCTGATGAGAACTTACTTCCAAACACCCAATTTAATGGATAAACTGATTGTGAAGGATTTGAACACGAAGCGAATGGATCGCCGTATAATGTTCCTGAACTTGCAGAACCAATTTGATGTAGTTCTTGGAGATTATTGCTTATTGCTTCAGTACTAACTTGGGATCCTTGGCCCATCCACAGAGAGAGTCCAGGACTAGTGTGATCTATTGCTTCATCATGACTCGGGATTCGCTTGAAAGTAGATGCCGAGAAATGTTGCATCATATTAGGTCCAAGTGAAGTTCCATTGACATGATAATTATTGTTGTTGCAGATCACTGTGTTGTTGATGCTAGATGCTGCAGTAACTCGAGCGGTTTCTTCTGCTAAGGCATCGCAGAAGGCCCTGTGAGTGATGAAGCTATCTCGCCTGTTTGCATGAAATACACAACCAGTGTTCAGATCATCGAGAAGATCTTGTCAAAAATCAAGCAAAAAAGAGGACAAAAAAATAACAAAAGAAACTATTAGTGATAATAACAATATCAAAGAGCAATAACATCATCGATCATTTTAAGAACACATATATGTCTAATAGTAACGAAAATTTGTTAATAATGGATGAAGATATCTCAAAACTTGGAAATCAAGAATATATGTCTCTTAGTAATCTACTTGCCTTTTATTTTCTAATGTCCTACTTACTAATCCTAGGTTTCCATAGGCTGATAAGACAAATAGTGATATCTTCAACAATCTACTCGTCTTCACAGTCTCCCTTTTCACCTAAACTTCAAACATGAGAAGGAGGGAGGTAGATTGAGAAGAAAAAACATTGTAACCACATAAATCACTTTCATATGCTTCCTCTCTGTCTCCTTAATTTTCTTTTTTGGGTGTTTGATTGGTACTTAGGATACTGTTTGAATCCAATTTCCAGTATAGATCAGCTAGAATAGACAGATGGATTTTACCGCGAGAAAACAGTCCCGCAATCGCATTTGTATTCCCTAGTGCCGCAGGTTTTAGAATGCGCTTTCCAATCTGACTGCACAGCATATCGCTTCGAGCACTTCTCGCACTTCCATTTCTTCTCTCCATGTTTTCTACAGAAGTGCTTCTTTATACCAGTAAGGTCTCCAAGGGCTCTTGAAGGGTTATGATGAACACAGCTCTTTTCTGGGCACAAGTATACCCGTTTCTTAGGCTCTTTGCTACTCCTTTGCCTGAGCTTCCATGGAAGGTTATGTCCTCGCCGATGTAGTTGGAGGTTTTGATCTCTTTGAAAACCCTTCCCACATATCTCACACAAGAATCTGTTGGTGGCCATGAGAGTCTTTGGGGACAAAGCGATGACCTCGGCTTCAGGATCTGTATGTAATACTCATATCCCACATGGAATTAATATTCACAAACATGAATATCTATGAATATACCCATAACCATAAAAAAAAAAAATAAAAAAAAAAGGATGGAAAGAAAACTATTATAAAAGCAAATTTGATGAAGTAGAGAAGAAGCTTGCCTGGGTTTCCTGGTAGGTTTCTCTTCTTCTTTATGCTTGGAGGATTAGATCCACCAATTGGGTTTTGACTGAAAGCATCTGTGATTTTCTCTCCTGCCATCTTCACTAGCATCTCAGCTTCTTCTTATCTGTTGATTGATCAATACACAGGAAACTCAAACAAGAGAAACAAAACAACAAAAGAGTGATAAATGGAGGATTTGAGGCAATTAAGAGGAAACACAAGAGCATGGGTACCTTTGTTTATGGTTCTAATCTCAATAATACTAGGTGATATATGGAGGATTTGATCTCTCTCTCTCTCTCTCTCTCTCTCTCTCTCTCTCTCTCTTAATACCTGCTTTTAGTCTGAGTAGAATAGTGTTATTTTATGAGAGGCGGTGAAAAGTTAAAGTTGGAGAGGAGGTTAAGATGGGGGTGGCCAACGCCCAAAGTGCATGATGACACATATGATGAGGTCTGAAGAAAGCAAGTTTTTATGCTTTTTCCCATTTTGAATGATTATCCTATAATATGTTTGCCTTTTTGTTTTATTTCTGTACAATAACCTCTTCACCAAATTCAATATTAGTCCCTAAATTTATGTACAGTTCCATTTATATATATGTATATATAATTATATATGCATGTGTATATATATGCAAGAACCCCACCAAAATTTATAAGAAATTATCTTCTCTCTCAACTTTGATGATATGATATGTTTACTGCAACTGAGGCTACGCACACAGATTGCATATCTCAATTACAAGTTACTATTATAATACTTGAAAGACTCAAAATCAAATTGCACTAATCATGGAAAGCAATTCTCAGGGAGGATGAAGATCCCTTCAAATTTGGGGAGAATGGCATTCCCTAGTCATCTGTGAGAAGCAGGCTTTTCTTCATTACTCACAATTAAAAGCAAGATCTTTTTGGTTTGCTTCAGTCAAAATAAAAGTGAAAGGCATTTACCTATAAGCACTTTTTTTTTTCACAAATACATTGTAGCATGTCTACTTTACTTGACTAATTGACTTATACTTCATGAAAAAATCCTTAATTTGATTTCCCTTTTCCATGGAATTGCCCACCAAAAAAATGTAAAAGGAATACTGATTGGATCATTTTGATTGTCTGATTTTTAGACTTCTGCTGTAAATTGGATGGCTGTGATTGCCTGATCACTTCATTTCACGGTCTCACACAATGATCAGTCAGACTCATCCAATCTGTCATGCAAAAACAAATAATTTTTTTGCTTTCTTTCTTTGTTTTGAATTCAAAAATCAAAACTCTATCCAGCCATGCACGTGCTCATCTGTCGAGCCTGCTAAAATCCCAAGGATACGACACTCGAAAACACACACATAAAAGGGAACAATCGTCCATATGACTATGACATCTCCACCTCACATTGACTAGATCTGAGACCCACTTGACCATATATATTTACCTCAACAAAACAGCCTCATTACCCCAATTTTCATTAAAATAGAAGTAACAAGAGCTAGACTAATGTGTTCGATCCCATGGCACATAACCCCTATGACTTATATATATGTGTGTGTGTGGGCTTTCCTTAAATTTGCAATCTAATGGGAATAACTTAACTGATGAAGTAGTCAGGATGATCTATCATAGAAGGGTATAGCATGAGAAATTAAACAAAGTCTTCTTGCTCATCATATAGTAATAATAGTATGTAAAAGGGAGGGAACAGGTTAAAAGACAGAGAACTGACAAAAGCAGTGAATTTTGAGCAGTCGCCTCCTTGTGGGCTGACTTTTCCTGCTAACCTTAATCATAATCTAATGATGTTTTTATAAAACACAACTTTACTTTCCTAAGAGTTTTTTAGTCTTTTATTTTTGGAGTTTTGCTGTTGAACTGTTGTGGTTCAAGAATATTCTCTCCTTCTCCAACACCCTTAAGAGCTTCAACTTTCAAGGTTTTTGAGATTCCTTTACAAACCCCACATAGGGTTTACTGACCTTCAAAGCTAGAAAACCTCTCTCTCTACTGTATTTAGTTTAATAACCATATTAATGGTGTAAACCTAGCTTGTTTTAGTAAGACAATAGAGAGGATCAGAGTCAATAGAGAAAGAAGAAGGGTTTGGGAAAAAGCAAAATGCTGTCACCGAGGGTATGTTTGTTTCTTAGTTTGTATTTATTTATTTATTTTGTTTACTTGGATTGGAAGCTAGAGGGAAGACTGATTAATATATAATTGTTTGGGTTTACCCAAACAAAGCCCCAGAAGTATTTCCTATATTTTCAAAAGATGAAGGTGTCCAACTCTACATCTACTTCCTTTAAAGTAAAAAAGGAGCTCCATCTGCTATTCATACGAGATTCTAATGGCCCTTTATTCCATGTTTTGGTTTCTTATGGCTTAACTCAAAGTAAAGATGTGGTATTGGTGCAGATAAGGTTGGATAAGACTAGGGAAAAGAAATATGATACTGTGCTTAATTGATTACAGTATTCATCGCTACTTATATGATGTGGGTTAAGAATGATTTTAGGCTGCGTTTGGCCGGGCTTGTACTTTGGAATAATCATTCATTAATGAACAAGTGACTCAATGTGAGCACTTATTTACAACATCAACCAGTCATTTGGTTTGGAAAAAAAAATGTGTTTGATAATATGGATAACTTAAATACTTTAACAGGACAAATTCAGAGAAATAATGTAAAATTTAGGGATGAAAATGTTATTTTCAAAAGGTTTAATTAGTATTGTGATAAATGTCATTTTTAAAGTATCATTAACGTTTAGAAACCACTTCCTGCATAAGTGGTAAGGAGAAGTTATTGGGAGCAACTTCTCTTTATGGGCTATCTTCCTCTACTGCATATGGCAGAAACTTATCCGTTTATAGTTAACAAACACGTTTATGGTTTTAAAAAGTGCTTTAATAAGTTATAAGCTAGAATAAGCACTTAATTAAGATTTCCAACCGCGACCTTAACATTTTACTGTTATGGTTTTAAGATCATATTTTTTTTTTGGGCGACGTGGAAACCTCGGCCCTACTTAGTTAGGACAGGGTAAATCCCAGATACATGACCCCACCCACAAGGACCATATATCAGGTAAGCCCAAGGACTCGAACTTGGGACCTCCAATTTCTAAGCTTGAGAACCTACCAGTTGAGCTAACCTGCGTAGAGTGAGAATCTTCTGCGATCTGGATCATAAGAAATCTATTGTGATCCGCACAAGAGATCGACACATGTCCTAGGGGTGCCCACAACTTGTAATGGCTTCTAACCTATTAAGGTAAAAGTCAGTTAAAGTTGTGGGCCGCCCAAGGTTCATCCTTTCCTTAGGGTCTTTAAAGTTGCAGGTCACCCATCTTAATAGGACCCACCTATAGATACGTGCCAATCTCCTGTGCGGACAGAAAGTTTCCTATGATCCAGATTACAGAAGATCCTCACCCTCCCGCATGGGTCTTAGGGTCATTCTATGTGAAACAAAATGATGTTGCCGCACTTAATAAGTTACCATGAACTGTTTTATATAAATATCCCAAAAGGTAAGCAGATTTGGATTAGGAAGCAATTAAAGAAACCCACTTGCTTTTGCTTAGTAAAGGTTAGAGAATAAATAACTTTTCAGGAACCCTGACTTAATTATTATTATAATTATTTTGTAACATCACACATGGCGCAATTCTAGATGGGTTCATTAATTTATTTAATTTATCCCCCCTAACTTCTAATGCAGGCATGATATAGTATCTCCCATGGATATTATTTTAGACATTAGATTTGTTATTGATAATCATGGTTGCATTTATCTCTAAAAGATGATAATGGACCGATACTTTTAGGATGTGAAAGCCTCAACACTAAGCTAGAGTTGAAATTTTTAGATTTGTTGTGTTAGATTTCTTGTATTTTGTTGGTGATTACTCATAGCATTTGGACTTTGAACTATAGATTTTTCTCCTGTTTAGGGTAGTGTTTAAAAACTCGCAAGTAACTTGGAAAATTCGACTGAGTTATCTGGATCGGTGGGTTGGTTGGTTAACTCGTCCTCAAAATCAGGGAGAGGTTAACCAGCTGGTCACTCGTAAACTTGGCCGAGTTACTCGTAAACTCGCCTGATTAATTAGGTTTTAGACAAAAATACCCTTTTAATAAATCCTTAATTACATACTTTAAAAGCAGATTTTTTTTTTTAAAAGCCCAACTTACTAAAACGACTCTTCACATTCTTAATTAATGTTACGTTGAATTTAGTAGCTTAGCAACAACCAACAAGGATTTCTAAATCAAAAAAAAAAGAAAAGAAAAAGAAAAAACCCTAAATCATTGGGATTCTTTTGAGAGAGAGTTTGTTGCTTTAAGCTGTCAACTTCAAAGAGTTCAATAGATTTGAACTCTTCAAAGAGTTTAACAGATTTGAAACTCTTCAAAGAGTTCACCAGATTTGAAACCCTCAAAAAAAGTTTAACACGGTATGTTTGATTTATTTATTTTTCTTAATCGACTATTTATTATAAGCTTTTTTAGTTCGTCTTTTTTTATCTGTTTTCACTTTTCATTGAATCACAAGATTCAGAACTTTACAACATGTTTGATTTTTTTTTTTCTTATTTTTTTTAATCGACAATTATTGGAATGTTATTTCAACTTTTGTTTTCACCTTTTAACTGCCATTACTATTTTTTTATTTCAATTAATTTTTTTTTGTTTTTCTTTTCAACAGTTCACACTTTCACGGCACCACATAATTTTTTTTATCCTGTTTCTTTTCAATCCGCTATTATTAGTGTCTAAAGATTGTTATTATTAGTCATAATTGGTTTTCTATGATTTCTTATATATATTTTTATTATATTTTTAATAGATTTTTTTTTTGTATTTTATAAGATTTTTCTCATTTTTTTTATTTTTAATATATTAATTTATTTTTGTACTGACCAGCGGGTAACTAGGACCGAGTTACTCGGATAGGTAGACTTCCAAGTTACTAGCCCTATCCGAGTTTTTAAACACTGGTTTAGGGGCTAAAGTCTTTTGAGGGATGATGTTTAGAAAGGCTCGATGCTGGGGGGCCAGCCCCCTCAGCAAACGTGCTTGAAAGAGGATCCAAGACGCCTAACCGTTACAACAACTAACAAAGTCGTAGCGATCATCCCTCGCACCGTATATATACTCTCACTTGCGAGGATATGGGGGCTAGTACATCTTCGGACTACCTTACTAAGGACCTAATGTCCCTCTGAAAACCCCTCTTGCCTCATCAAGACCCCTCGAGCATGCTCCGATTCCCTCCTACCAATCACTGAACTCCCAAACCCACAAGGAAGGAAAACCTCATCTATAGTTAGATTTGTGTTATTTGCATTTTCTCTTTATTTTCTTTACTGTTTCTTATTTTATGATTGAGTGCCTTACACAAGTGTTTCAATGGCAATTGGAGGAACACTTAATTGTGGTCCTTTGGGAGTACCATAAGAAGCTGCAAGTTCTTGGAATCCCACCAAAAACCAATCTAAGCAAAATAATAATACTTGCATTTAGAACATTTGCCATAGTCTCCAACTAAACCAATACATAATGAATTGTTTGGTCATGATCATGAACTTGAAAAAAATTCGAAGAGATGGTTATATGCATTAAGAAAAGCTTATTTGCGAATATAGAGATGTACAAGATATAATATATGATTGTACGGTTGTCTATAGGTATGTGTGATTACATATTGTGGGGTACTATGTCCACTAATGAATGATAAAGAAATCTGGTTGTACTAGATTGACCAAGGGAAGATCATCTCTCTCTTGTTGTTATTTTGGAGGCTGATGCTAATGAGACATCTCTCTCCCTCTTTTAGTTAGTGGTAATTTTGTACTTTTACTCTCTAGGATGTTACCATAATCCAATTCATGAGAATTACAGCGTATATAGTTTTTGGTGAGAGCAGAGAAATGGTGAGGGAGATCTTTATAATACTGTTCCTATTTTTTCGATTACAGTGGATTCTATGTTCCTTTGTGATTTTTTTCCGAAAAGACTTTTCACGTAAATTGCTGTGTTTGTATGTGCATGATTTGTGTTCTTCATCTTTTGTTTATCTTTCTTCCTTAACATCTGAACGTAGATACCTTTGCCAAATCATGTAAATCGTGCTTTCAATCCTTTCCTTCTAAGCATCTCTCTCAAATGGATTCATGCTTAGTAGAGTTGGCAATTTCTCACCCGACTTGCCAACCCGCCCGAACCCGCCAGCAATTTAGCGGGTTTGGGTTCATCTTTTTGACTCACGGGTCGGGTGCGGGTCAAGAATCTCTAGCCCATAAATAAACATGTCGGGTGCGGGTTGACCCGCCTGACCCGTTGAGTTAGAGCTATATACAAATATAAATTTATTTGTTAAGTTGTTTGGATTATATTATTAATTGTTAAACTTTATCACTT
>JAUPMG010000005.1:7281393-7291751 GCA_031762675.1 Pachysandra terminalis
CCCCCTGTGATGTAGAGACAGCCCCGGGTGGGCGGGGCCCACCAAGACAGCACCCGAGGGGCCCCCAGGGCTCTCTACATCACAGGGGGATCGCAGGGATTTACCTCATAGAGGATCCCGTCCCGGAGATGTGTGGAAGTAAAAGGGTTCAGTTCTGTTACCCGCTTGATTGAAGTGAAATTCCTCCTTAATGACGTACCTCTTTTGATTTGATTTTTGTGGCACTGGTGCTAATATGCCTATATCTAAATGTGCTAGGAACTTGTTGCATTGACTGAGGGCAAGTCATACTAGAATGTATAAAACAGATATAAAAGGAGTATCCCATCTAATATCACTGATACAGTTTCAATCTTATGGTTAAAGCTAAGTATTGTACTTATATTTTTTGCAGCATAGCAGATTCAGTGAAGCTTGAATCAATGTTTTCGAATGCTAAGGCATGCTGCAAGTTGCTTTACTTCACTAAAACATGAGGCATATGCCTCAAGGGGTGAGGTGTACGCCTCATGAGCATGCATTATACATGAATAATAAATTCATTAAATTTAAGATATAACAATATAAATGAAAAATATAAAAAAAAATGGAGAAAACAGGAAAAATCAAATTTCATTATGAAAAATTTGTGAAGTGTACATTAAGCATATGGAAAAATAGAATAAAAGTAATTGACACCAGAACTTATTGTAATTAAGTCCCTTTCTGTTAACATAATATATTTAACAATATAAGTTTGCCATCAGTTCATAGTTTCCATTTTTACTTAACGTATGAAGTGCAAACCTCAAACTTAAGCTGACTGTCAAGGCATAAGGCGTGAGCCTCACATGGGCCTCGCATTTGAAGGCTTGAATACCATGGGTTTTGTTTCTCTAAGCTTACGCCTCATGGCATTTTTATTGAGCCTTGCCTTAAGTTTCATTCCTTTTAAAACACTGGCTTGCATAATGCTTACAATGTCCTTTTCTCGTTCTATGGTAAGATGGATTCGAGCATGTGGCATTTAGCAATGCATTTATGGTAAGATTTCATATGATGTGTTTTTTATGAGAAAATTGAGAAAAAGAATTAGGAATTAAGAAACAAAACAGTAGTGCAAAGGAATTAAAATTTCAGTGCTCGAAGCACGGGATTGATATCTAGCATCCACCGCAAGTGGTTAAGCACGTTGATTTAATGGTATGTAAAATGTGTCTTTCCTAATACTGCTATTGAAATCAGGAAAACCATCGATTCACAACTACCATGCAAAGAAACATTTATGGGCATGCAACTGATGTCAAGATCCGCCCTTTGAATGAGGAAAAAGCTGTTCATGCTGCTGCAGATCTTCTTGGGGAACTCTTTGTATTCACGGTAATCCTTATTCCAAGGATCCTAGTACTTTTGATCTCTGCAAACTTTATTGAATATAACTTGTTTTAGTGTGCATAATAATACTAACGTATGCATCCCAACGAGTTGGATAAGGCATTTTTTTATGTTGTCTGCACCAGATTATGCACAGGCTTACTAGCGTATATGCGTATACGCATGTGTGCTCATGTTCTGATGAATATGTGTGCATGATTGGATTATTTATAGTGCGTTGCTGGGGTACCAGTGCTGAGATGTGGTCTTTTTAATAAATTATTATTGTTGTTGTTGTTGTTGTTGTTGTTGTTGTTGTTGTTGTTATTATTATTATCTTTTTTAGTTTTTAAGGAGAGGGGAACTCAAGTACGTAAACATTTTGGCTGTTGAAAAACTCATTGCTTCTGATGCAGAATAGAAATGACTTTGTAAACATTTTTTTTAATCATCATTAATAAAACTAATATAGATATATCCAGATTGAGCGAAATTTTAACCCAAAAATAAACCTCTTAGTTGACTAACCTGGTCAAATTTCATGTCAGCAGTCAAATTTTTAACCTCGGACTAGATGCATGCTATTCAGCCTTTGAAGTGCAGCAATAAAAGACGAGAGCATTTCGTCTGTTCCCTTTTGGCTGTTCCATCAGCTGTTCCAACAGCTGATGGACGCCACGTCAACCATTTCAAGGGATCTTCTTCGAATTTCGAACATTTCGAAGGGCCTCTTTCGAAATGTTCGAATTTCGAAGGGCCTGTTTCGAGCTGACATGGCGTCCATCAGCTGTTGGAACAGCTGATGAAACAGCCAACTCGGAACAGACGAAATGCTCTCATAAAAGACCCATATCAAAAACAATGTTATTGCACTTTTCTCCTCCAAAATTATAATTGCAAAACCCCATAAATAATTCCTTGTCTTGGGTAGACTTCCAATTGGACTGTGTTTTAAATACCTAAAGCTGTCTAGCACATAGAAATATCTAGTTATTAGAAACTCATCCATTGGGTTTTGGTTCAGTCTTTGGCTAGTGAGTTGACCACTTGTTTTTTCACATACCAAGGTCAGCCAATGGTATCGCCAATATGTTAAACATGAGTGGCGTAGCTACGATTGGTTACTCTTTGGGTGTTTCCACATATGAGATGTCGGTCTTTGGCTAGTGAGTTGAACACTTGTTTTTTCACATACCAAGGTCAGCCAATGGTATCGCCAATATGTTAAACATGAGTGGCGTAGCTACGATTGGTTACTCTTTGGGTGTTCCCACATGTGAGATGTACGGAGGAAAATGACCTTATTGGCGGAATTGGGCTTTTTTTTGTTCTTATTATTCTTTTACATTTTACTATTTTAGATATGGTTTTTGACAAATTGGATGGCAGAACAGTATCTGTGTTGCCAACCGTAACTAGTTGGGATAAGGCATTTGTTGTTGCTCGTGTTCATGTTTTTGTTCTTGATTTTGTTACATTTTATTTCTTCTTAGTGCCAGATCTTTGGTCAGCTGATAGTTATATGTATTGTTCGTACTTCTCTTCTTTTTTGATATGTATTTTCATATCATTAAAAAAATATATAAAGAAAACGTTACAACTTTTACACACCAACCCTAGACTGCCTGATTGTACAACAAGGGTCTTATTTTCATTTCATCCTATTTGTCTAGGTTGCAGGAGCTGCTGTGATATTTGAGGTACAAAGAAGTTCTAGATCAGAAGCTAGAAAGGAAGAGCTACGCAGGCAGGAATTAGAGGTAATATATCAAGATTTCTCTGTTTTAGGATAGTGGATCTTCTGAATATTTTGTTTCGTTTTTCTTTTCTCCATGCTTTTCTCTTTTCATTATTCAAGAAGTAAAAGCATATCCACAAACTGGACTGGAACAAGAATTCAAAATCAATAATCTTTTACATTGAAACAAAAAATGTCACTGGAGAATGAACGTACTATATGGAATCCGGAAAGGTGTAAAGAATAAAGGAGTTGATGGAAGACCATTTCCATCAACTATGTCTATGAAAGTCTGATTGGTGGATTCCATTCTTGTATGGTATATAACTAGAAAGTTACAATTAGTGAGTTTTACCATCTTTGGGACAGTGGTAAGACATCCCCATTTGAAGGGGCGAGGAGGAATGGGTTTCGAATGCGAATCTGAATTCTCCCTCAGAGAAGTCGTCCTTGTACCATCAACCTGAAATTTCTAAATGTCTTTTGGAGGCATAAAACTCAGAATCAGTATGCTTTATTGCTTCAATAGAACCAGTATTAATTTTCCTTTCTTTAAGATTGATTGCATCTTATGTAAAAGAGGTAGCACACATCCTTTGACCTGTTTTTGTAATGGTATGAAGTAACATTTAGCGATCCAGTTTACTTTCTTAGGCAATGAAGCAAAGAGACGAAGATTTAGCAAGCGAAGTGGAGCGTCTTAAGCACAAACTTGAAGAGATAGAGCACCTTGTGAAGGGACGAGGGATAACCGGTATTTTCAATTTCAGACATGCTCATTCTACCGAAAATGAAAAGTCGGCATAATCAACCTGATCAACTGCAAGATGCTAAGCAGTTAAGTACGCTACATTGCGGTACGCTCAAAAATCTATCAACAATGATGCCTTAACATAATTAGTTGGGGTCAGCAACACGAATCTTGCTCTGCTATTCTAACCTGTCAGAAGGATGTATCTTTCTTAGCTTATTTTCCTTCAAAATCATTTCCAAATGACCCCAGTAAAACCCTTGTTGAGCTTCCTCAAGTCCTTTTGGATCCTTCAATCTGCTCCATCTAATTTTATTTATCCCTTGAGAATTGGCTGAATTGTATCTTGTTTATATCATTTCCATTTGTAAATAGAACCAACTGAAACAGAGGTAACTGTAATTGATTCCAATTATATTGCATATATCATTTATTTTATTTTATTTTTTATTTGAGCGAAAGATAGATCATATGTGGCTGCCCCAAGTCAGGTATTTCCCAAAAACTTGAGTACCAATATTGTTTAAAAAGGAAAAGATAAAAGAAGGAATCAAGAACACAAAGACAGATTTACGTGATTCGACAAATAATGTCCACGTCCCACAAATGTACTCTAGATTCTACTATTTTACAAAAAGCGTTTACGCAAGTATGATAAATACCCTGTAATTAATAATTAGGACTAAATATAATAAAAATAAAATTACTATTATATCCCCAATCCCCCAAAAAATCCAACCGACGATAATGGTGGCTGGATCACCAGTACTCATCGAATGCCTCAATAGCATCGGTCTTCACATAACAACAAATATGATACCGTCTTTTAGTAGGTATTGGCACCGTCTTTTACTCCTACTTGTCACTGACATATTCTGCCTATCCGGATCTCAAATCATTATAAACTATTAATTGATTTAAAATCAATAAAAACACGACAACTCAATGGCTTAACAGCTCAACGTCGAATGTAGATTGATTCTCATCGGAAAATTTGATTTGAAATCTTGTTTGTGGATAGAGAAAATTAATCCACACTGGCATTGAGTTTGGCGTGTAGCCATGCTGTCCTTTTGTTCTTGGCTACTTCAATCAATGACAAGGGCGATGATGAACCAATGGAGGAATCTGGCTGATGTGTGGCAAAGGAAGATAAGGGCTGTGCGATAGTGGAAGGCTCGCTTTATACCTTTCTTCCCCCCAAACAGTTTCTTACCTTCTTTTCCTTCTTCCTCCTCCTTATCTTGCCCTCAAAAGGGTTCGTCCTATATCATATGGCTCTTGAGCTTCCACCACTTCCACCACATACTTTTTTCTCTTTCTCTTCCATATGAGTCTTAATCTATAATTCGCTACCACTTTGATGTCAACAATATAAGCTTTTAATTTCCCAATTGTCCTCAATGTTAGCGATGGAGTCGGGTCTGGATTCGGGTCTGATCTTATAGAGTCAAATTTTAATCAGTGGGTTTGTATTAGGGCTTTAAACAAGCAGAGATTTGCCCAGCTCGACTTGGGCTAGTAAACCTTGAGTAAGGCTCAGGCTTGGCTCAAGCTCTTTATAAAATTTTAGGCTCAAGCTCGTTAGAATATTTTGGGTTCAGGCTCGGTTTGCAAAATGCTCGACTCTTAAAAGGCTTGGCTAGTAAAAAAAACTTAGCTTAGTCCAAATGCATTAATATTATATATAATATAATATTATATATTTTTTATCAGTATAATTTCGTATACAACCTGAGCCAAGCTTTACTTAAGCTAAACCCACCCAAGCTCGACTCAAATTTGTTAAGATAATGAGTTATCTTTTTTTAGGCTTAGGCTCGGCTCGCTAGCCTAATTATAGAGCTCAAGCTCGGCTCATACAAGTTATGTATGTAATTTTGGTGACCAATGGATACCCGATGTGGACCCAATTCTTAACGAACGCGGATCTGCTATGCTGAACCGCTCAGGTGTGTGCTATGGAACCAGTGTTTAAAAACTCGCGAGTAACTCGAAAAACTTGGCCAAGTTACTCGGATTAGTGGGTTGGCTGGTTAGCTCGCCCTAAAAACCAAGGAGAGATTAACCAGCTGGTCACCATAAAACTCGGTCGAGTTTTACGAGTAACTTGGCCGAGTTACTCCTAAACTAACCTGAATAACTCGAATTTAGACCAAAATGCCTTTTCAATTAATTCCTAATTACACACAAGCATATTTTTTTTTTTTAAAAAAAAAGCACAACTTACTAAAACAACTCTTCACATTCCTAATTAATGTTAAAGTTAGCAACAACCAATAAGGATTTTTAAATCAAAAAAAAAAAAGCTAAACGTTGGGATTCTTTTGAGAGAGAGAGTTTGTTGCTTGAAGCTTTCAACTTAAAAGATTTCAATAGATTTGAAACTCTTCAAAGAGTTCACCAGATTTGAATTCCTCAAAAAAAAGTTTAGCACGATAAGTTATTTATTTATTTTCAATCGACTATTTGTTATAGGCTTTTTTATTTTGTTTTTTTGTAAGTAAAAATTTTATGGGTTAGTCTCAAGTACTCATAAAAGATTGTTATTATTAGTCATAATAGGTTATTCATAAATTATTTAAATATAACATCAAGACTTTTCTTCTTTTTTTATGATTTTTCATGTTTTTTTTTTTTTTTTATTATATTTTAATAGACTTATGTATTTTATATAATTTTCTCATATATATTTTTTTATTTTTAATATATTAATTTATTTTTGTATTGACCAGCGAATAACTAGACTGAGTTACGCGGATAGGTCAACTTCCGAATTATTAGCCCTATCTGAGTTTCTAAACACTGTATGAAACACACTCGAGAGTGAAATTATAATTTTGCCCTCATAAAGCCACTCACCCGAGGGCAAAATTACAATTTAACCCTTAGATGTGTTTCACAGCACAAACCCGAGCACGCGGGGTTGGGGAGAGCCGGGTGAGAACTGTTTCTCTTACATGGGTACAATTCCGGGCATGTCTTGATCCGCTCTGGACCCGCGGGTCTAAATCTAGGCATATCTAGACCCGCCTCATTGTTGTGGCCTTAGATAATATTTAGTGATTACATGTACATTTTATGGTTGTTGAAGGGTAAATGCGTCATAATATATATTATAAGGGTGCTATAAGTCCTCCCAGTCGCTTTTGCCGCGTACATCTTTCTCTTTTTCTCTGCATGGACATGCAGAGAGAAGAGTGGACAAACTAGGAAAGCAAGTCCAACTTTTTCTCCTTCTTTTCTCACCTTTTCTTTATAGTTCGAAGAAATATCAGACTGGTAAGCAGTTCTTCCGGCCTAATTTAGGGTTTTTTTCGATCACTTGCGTGCAATTTCTAGGGTTTTCCCCTGTTTGATTTGATTCTGTTCTTCTATTCTTATGTTCGTATGTTGTAATCCTCTGAATTTATAGATTTTTGGATGGGCGATTTTCGTTTTCCATTCAAATTGGAGTTTTAGTTCTGTATTTGTTTATGAATGTCTTGATGTAACTTTGTATTACTTTCAATTTCGCGTTGTTTCAGCGATTCCGTGGTGGTTTTTGGCTGGTTTATATAGTGAAATTTGGGTTGATTTGCTTTTTTGTGTTTAGAGATTTGACATATAATGGGGAAGGGATCGAAGAGTGGTTGCAAGTCCGCGTCTCACCAACTCTTCAAGGATAAGGCGAAGAACCGAGTACATGATCTGCAAGGGATGTTTACTGATCTGCAATTCGCTAGGAAGGAGAGTCGAGCCTCTGATGCTGCTGTGTTGGAAGAACAAGTTCATCAGATGCTGCGTGAGTGGAAAGATGAACTCAATGAGCCTTCTCCAGCATCTTCTTTACTGGTCAGTAACTTCTGTTGTGTTTTTATTGTTTTTTTTTTTCCCCCTCTTTAATTTGAATGAATAATTTGCATGTGCCTGAAACTGGTTAATGGGTATTATGCAGGTTGGTAGTCTGGGGGCGTTCTCTTCGGATTTTTGGCGATTGTTGGAACGCCGTGACGAGGAGGACGATGCTACCAGTGCATTGGCCGAACCGGCTGTCCCCAAGCTGGAGCTTGATGTTCAGAACCTTCAAAGCGGGGACGCAACGGTTTTTCAAGAGGTGAGCAGAATTTCAGGCAATGAAACAACATAGTCATGGGTTGTAATGGTGTTTAGATGAATGTGTGGCAGGAATGGGGAAGAAAAAGAATATTAAGAAGGAATGTTGGAGAGTAACAATGCAAATGGTTTGGTCATGTGAAATGAATATTTTTAACAGTGAGAGGTAATGCTCTAGTACAGATTGAAGAACAAGAGGAGGACTGATATGGACCTGGATTACAGTGGTGACAAAGATTCCAAAAATCACAATTTAATCATTGATATAGCTCAAGGTAGTGTAATCATGGTAGAGTTTTAGTGCAGTCATACCTAAATAGTTGGGATAAGGCTAGAATATTTCCCTTTTTGTGGGATTTATTTATCCTGCTATGGTTCAAATATATTGGTCTGGGTTCATAGATTCTGATTTATGTTGGACACGATTCTAATAAAATGAGACTATGAGTTGAGAGATATATGTTGGACACTATTCTAATAAAATGAAACTATGAGTTCTGCTTCTGTTTGGAGGTCTCGGTGCTCATCTTGCGCACGCAACCTTCTTTTTTCTGTTTTTCTACTTTTTTGTAGTTTTCCTTTCTGTTTTTTCTACACTTTTTGTAGTTTGCATTTCTTCTCATTAATATATTGCTGGTTATTTTATCAAAAGAAAGAAAATGAAGCTATGAGTTGAGAACAACATTCTCGTTTAGACAATTTGGATTCTATGCTAGTTCTTCTATTTTCTTCCCTCTTATCATTCTTAAACTTGTTTAGTTCTTCTGTAACTTTAGCATTGACTACCTTTGCTGTTACCCTAATAGCTAAAATTTAGTTTCTGCTTTTACAATCAATATTGTTTAACATAAAGGTATTCTTCTTATACTTCACCAAAGAATATGACTATCTTTAATTCTTGGTTTCTAAGTTCTAAAATATTTACTTATAATATCCTGTGGATTTCATGGGAATATGAATACATAGAAACTCTCCAATAGCCTCTCTCTTTTTTTTTTAATGAAAAACATGCAGGTCATTAGGATAAGACTAGTGATAGCCATGGTGAGACAAAAAGAACAAAGGAAGAATGTAATTAAATACAAAAAGGTTAAACTAGAATTCTAGGAAACAGTTCTCTTAGATCATTCATTGACTCCTCAGGATAAATATGCATGGAACATATACTTATTATGTTTATCTGTTTCATATTGAGTTTATGAGTTTTACTTTGCCTGAAGTCAGTTTTTTGCCAACTATATTGTGTGGACTCTTCTAATGAATGAAGTACACTTGTCGTATCTTGGCACCTAATGGATTCTGGCGTAAAAATCAGAGATGTCATTTTATTTATTTGCAGTCATAACTAACATCTGCAATTGATTGCTAACTTGTTTCCTACAAAAGTTTCTAGATGGAAATGTAGCATAATTAGGCTTAGTTGTGATCCTATAGCCATATGAGTCTTATGAGACCGTTCATATAAAATATCATGTGTCTCGTTGAACGAAAAATAACTATTTTTACTCCACAATTTGAAAACACCGTCGAGTCCAAGATCCTCCTTTACAGATTTACCATACATATATCATAATCTTAATATGCTGCCAAGTGCATGAAACTTATTTGTCAGAATTATCTATTTCTGAACTCCGTACCCATGACAGATCCTGACAAATTAGGTTCCAAACATAATGGAACTGAGGTCCAATACCCTTTTCGGGTCAAGTTGAAAACATATGCTTTTCTTCCATTCAGAGGAAGGAATGGTGTTATTGTTTAAATCATAAGGTAAGAAGCTACTTGCTAGTCGGTTTTTCCTTTTATCCAAATCTTATTGGCCAAGGGATTTGAGCTCTGGTGTGTTTGTTTTCCGCCGTCACCTCACCAATTGGGCAAGCACATACACTTTTTTTCCCTGATAACTAATGATAATTTTATTTTCAGGGAAACAGAAGAAGACGAACAAATAAGCCGAGTACAACGGTATTTAGGGATGGCAATGGGTTGGGTTACGGATAACCCGTCCCTAATGGTTAGGGTTTGGTAACCCTTTAATCGGGTTTGGATTTTACTCAGCCTGACCCTACCCACCCTGTTGCCATTCATCTTTATGTTAATTATATATTTAAATTTATCTAAAAAATTTATAAATTTAACTTAAAAAAATATTTATTTTTTCATATATCTTACATCTGGGTCAAACCTGCCCCTTTGCCATCCCTACCGATATTCCAGAAGGAACTTTTCAACTCATAGTACAAAAGAGGATAAAGCATCAACTAGAAGAAACCACAAGGAGGCAAAGAAATAACAAGTAGAAAAACAACAATTAAAGTCATAGTATCCAAAAGTATATTATCAAACATAGTGTCAAGGATCGTCCGATCCCGAGTTGGATCGGACGATCCAACTCGGGATCGGAAGTGGACGATCCCCGAG
>JAUPMG010000005.1:7320069-7330143 GCA_031762675.1 Pachysandra terminalis
TGTGTCTAGCGTGCACAAATACAAATGAAAATGTAAACATTCAACCATACATGTGCGTCTCGTATTTCATGTCTCTTGTTTGTTCAAGTGTGATTCATCAATATCCTCAATACTTTTGAATTCAACATAGTTCATCATTGTTCTCGATGTAAGGGGGATTAAGTATAATTTGTTCTCATTCTCAATACAAGTGAAATCATACTATTTGTGAACACAAGTGCATACTTATACTACCTATCATCTTCGATATATGAAACAAATATTATAAAGTTCTTTTGTGCTTCGGCGGGGTATTTGGAGCACTGAAACCCTGCCTCGGCGAAGGTGCGCCGAAGGTTGGTTCGACGGACTCTCGGCGAACCCACCTGTGATTCGGCGAACAATCCAGGGACTTTTCTTTTCTAGAAAAATCTTCGGCGATCTTTTCGGCGTGCCGAAGGGTTTTCGGCGAGCCCTTCAAAGTGTTCATGCTCTGCTGCCTGTTAGGTGCGCCGAGGGGTCGCCTTGCGCCCGGAAATCGGTTCGACGAGGTGTTCGGCGGATCGAAGGGTTGCCGAACCTCGCGATACAAACCAGATTTGGGGATTTTCATGGGGTTTTCAAGGTCAAATCATTCCACATACCAATTCATACAACATATCTCATTTTCAACCCCAAAAATACACAAAACTCACACTAATACTATGATCCACAAATCTATCTAAACATACATTCATCAAACATTTAAAACATTGGATTTACCTAGAAATCCAAGAACTTAAACTAACTATATTCTAGAATCTATACTTACCTTCTTCTTTTGCAAAAATTCCAAGCTCGAATCCAAGCATGGAGGACATCTTCTTCTTCTCCACCATTTTCCTCTCCGAGTCAAACCCAACACAAGAGAAAAAGTGAGAAGCTTGTCTCACAAGCTTCTCAAGCAACCCCCTCTCTTCTCTCTTGACAAGTGTCATCCATCCAACCCATCACCTTTTTAATCTCTCATCTCATCCCTTAATTCCTAACCACTTAATCCCAACCCTCCAATTCAGATTACCTATCTATTTACTAAAATGCCATTGGCCCGAAGAATCTAAGCTATAATATCATACTACACATAAGGACCATGAAATCACACAGCACATACATCACATGGCTAAATCTACTCTGAGTCCAAATCAACTTGGCAGATGGGATTATATAATGAATATATATATATATATATATATATATATTATAATTAACACTCTTTTAGTGTCGGGCCGTTACAACCAAATATAATCAAGTTAACCTACTGTGCACCACATTGGTACCGAAATTTCATCACAAACAGAATCGCACGTCGGTTCTAACCTGATTAGCGATCCCATGGGGAGAAACATTCAACATGTAATACCGATTATAAATACACAGGGATACAAATACTAAAGTCACTATGTTAATTTATTCTTATTTAACTAATAGCCTAAGTTATTAGATTAGCACTGTCCTTAAATACTATCTTACCTTAAGATGTGAGTTAATCTTGTCTAGGTTTTGTTCAGGTCGTTACATATGTGGACCAACTTAGCAAAGAGATCGATCCCCATGTATAGTGAGTGACGACAATGCATATCCTTCGTTTTAATAAATCTTTTCAATAGATTTTCTCCTAGTTTCATCTTTGTAATCTGAGATATCCTTATCCACATAATTTGAATAATAATATATCGATACAAGTATTGCTGTTTGTGTTGCATATGTCTGTCACTGCAGTACTAGCAGCCCACCTTCTTTTTCATTCGATTCCTCTTCATTATCCATCTACATATAGGTGTATAATAGAAAAACTAATCAAATTACAATGATATAATAAATTATGTCCGTGAAGGAGGAAATGAGCACATTTTGAGAGCAATGCCCTTGATTATCTTCATAGGATTATAATTTTGTTCACACATATTTAGGTCAACAAGTTTCCAGTTATTATAGAATTATAACTCAACATAACTATCACTTCTAACTACCAAATGGTAATAACATACATTCAAGCTGTAAAATGTAATTTTTTCATACCAAAAAGCTATTAAGGAATTTGTTCACACTTAAATACTAATAATAAAATGCAAGGCATCTTCATAGAGTACTTTAACAAAAAAACGTTTTATATCCTACATATAAACAATAAGCTCTTTTTACACTATTAGTAACAATTAACACACATTATCAAAATCTTTTTGTTAATTTACAATAGAAATATATCAAACCGGATTTAAATAAAGGTGATGTACCATATTCCATTTAAATAAGGAAAAATTACCTCCAACTGCCTCAGTATTTAAATATTGGCTTTTTGCTGCCTAAGCTTCGACTGACATGGCATTGCTTTCTTGTTCCTCTTCGCAGATGGGGTTTAATGCGGACATCACAACCTCACGGTCATTGTCATTGGATCGACCGGTGGTTCTAGTCTTGGATGCCATTTCACCACATGTGTCCCATCAAGCGTGCCAAAAAGATGTTGCCTTTTTCAAAATTACACCTCCTTTCTCCTAGCCCATGTTTCTTCCTCAGTTGTGTGATCGAGAATGCGGGCGTACCAGAACCTTTTATGGTTCGCGTGAAGAAAGGTTTCTTTTGTTATGCCGAGTAAATCAGCCTCTCTTTCTCCTTTTATTGTGTAAATTTTGAAAGAGCACTCCCTGTTTTGTAACTAACAGCTAGACCGGTGGTATCGATCCGATCCAAATCGAGGCCCATCTTGATCGTCAAATCCACAAATTTGAAAGAAGACAAAAAAAAAAAAAACCGGATCAGTTGTACCGACTGATTTAGACTAATATTGGTTGTACCGGTACAGTCCAGAACCTCAAGATAAATTGTTTGTATCATGGCATGGGACTGGACCGTTAAGGTCTAGTCCCGGTACAAACAGACCGGTATGGACTGGACCGGACCGATCCTTAAACCTTACTCAATATGTGTACACACACACATATATATATATAACATAAAATTGATCATAAATATTATATTTCTTTATTTAGTTTATTTTGATAATAAAATTATTAATTCCTTTGAAGCAAGGCCAATTTTCCACCTTCCCTTATGTAATATCTTTACTTAAACATGTATTGGACTGAAAGCTTCTCTCACCATCACTAGCTCTGTACGTAAACAGATGGTAATTGGTATCCTGACCTGAGGACTGGTTCTCCATCTCACACTTCCAAAGTGAAATGTGAAGTTCTGGCAAGTATTACCATGTATACCTTTGATCTCAATAGATCACATTCAATGGTCATAAGCAACAGGTCAGTAAACTCAGTTTTTGGAGGAGAAAATCAAGAGTTTATAACTGAAATTTCACTACCAAGTGAGGAACATTTTAAAACCTGACCCTTCTGTTAAACAAACTGTCCAGATAAAAGAATAGATAAAACAAGGAAGGACAAAATCAGGTTCCTCTTGTCTCCCTTATTCTCAGTTTATTCATTAAAAATGAATCTGCATAGAAGAAAATTCAGGTTTCGACTAGTGGGTACCGGCGCTCCTCTCTTAAATGGGGACCTAGTCCAGTTGAATCCTTCATGAGTAGCATGATGCAGTTTCCTTAACTGGATTTTTGATTACAAAAAAAATTCTGTGATTTCTTTCCTCAGTTCTGATTATATGAAAATTTAACTTCTTGTCCTGTTTTTGCTCTACTCCCGTCTTGTCTTTGTATACAATCTTGGTACAGAAACTTCAAAAATATAGATAAATAAATAAATTATAAGAATAAGAAAAAGAAGAAAAACTAAAGTCAGCAATAGCATAAGCAAATCAAAAGTAAAGAGGTAGACATAATTTGGATTCACCAGAAGGAAGAAAGTGGTATCAACGGAATTCATTATCTGTATCTTCTTCTGCTAAGTATTTCACTTCTTCACAATCATGGAAGTTACTTGACCCTTTTGAAACTTTCCCAATTCCCCAAGATGATGAAGAATCTGTTTGTGTGAAACCTAGCCGAGCAAAATCAAATGCACTTGTGGGAGCTGAAACAGTCATTGTTGTAATTCCTGCTACAAATGAATGATTTAGAAGCATATCCGCTGTCCACCTTAAGCATACATCCTTAACTAAACATCTCTCCACAGAACTCCACACCTCTTTCGTAGTCCTTTTCGGTATCTCAGGCAATTCATGGCTGAAACCGATCTTAAACAAAAGAGCACCCAATTCACCGTAAGCATTTCAATCATAGTACACCCAAGAGCCCATATATCAGACTGAGGCTCATGCTCCTTAAACACAACAGCTTCTGGTGAGATATACAAAAGTGTATCTCTCAACTTGAAAGTCTCATATGCCCACGTCTCATTCTCCCCCACTATCTTTGCAAGCCCAAAGTCAGCAATCTTCATAAAAGAAGACGAAGATAGAAAAATATTCTGACGCTTTATATCATAATGAACGTAACCCTGTCGATGAATGTGACCAAGTCCTTCAAGAAGCAACTGGGTATGGCGTTTAACTTCAAATTCAGGTAATCCTCGAGGAGAACTCGCAATCCGATCAACTAAGGACCTTCCAGAAATGTACTCCAATAGTACATTGTAGAATGTAGATACATAAATAATAAAATTTAAATTATTTATATATAAATACAAATAAATTAAATTGATATCCATGTCATGATAATTGATTAAAATTAACAATTAAAATAAAATTGATAGTACTTTTTACGTAACAAGGTTGGTTACACCCCGATTGCTGCCACCTTTAGGAATGAATTCTACGTCTTGGAATGACTTCTCAGAAATGAATGGTCGTTCAGTTAGCAAAGGTAGAATGAATATTCTCCCAAAATGAAAATGAGAACATACCCTTCATCACAGAATCACCTCCAACCCTGATTTTAGATTTAAGAATAAATTTTGAGTTTTTGCAATGAAAACATGTAAATAAAGTAAGCAATGGCAAACTTGTAAATATATTATTTCTATTATAAATTATTTTAGAAGGTTATTATCGCATTTAAAAAGATATAAGTGTACAAAGATTATGCGTGGCTATGAAATCATATGAAAATAATTATAATTAAAAGAAAAAATAAAAAAAATTGATCAGAACTCATTTTAGTAAATGTTAACCAAACATTTACATTAGGTTAGAACTTATTTTGTTACATGCTAACCAAACGCAACCAAAAAGCTATCAAATTAGTTTCCAAAATGAATTTAGAGAATTGGTTGATGGAATGAATTCTTGATCCAAAATGACAGCCAAACGAAACCTTACTTTGATTGTTTGCATTCATTGTCAATATTGTGGTGATTTAGGGTTTAGATGGTTTAAGCTGACAATGGGTTAGTTCGGATTGGATTGAGCACAACACCTGTATTAATTAATGGGTCTCAATCCAACCCGAACCCATCCATTTAACCCGTTTAACTATATTTTCAAAAAAATTAAAAATAATCATATTATTTTATATAATATGACAAGGATACTCGCTAATAGAAACTCCATCTAAAGATCCGACTAATCCTATCAGAATTGGAAGCATATCGTCTAAAGCGAAACAATTGGAGCATCAGCTAAAACGTGTGCTACTGTACGTGCTATCCATTTAATTAGCCGTCTTGTAGCGTGCATCTTCATGACACCTGATTCATGCTCACTTATTACAGCAACTTCAAATGTGAGGTTGCACTGTACCAACATAGTTCTTCTTAATCACTATGGAGTCTTAACAAAGCAACCAATTCATGAAGGCTGATCCATCATCTTTCGGCTTATATGAGACAAGTAACGCATAATAATAGACGCGAATATAACTATATTATACATGTAATCGCAGAAAAATTCCTATTAAAACCCATGAAACAGAAACAACGATGGATCCAATTTCAAAAGCTAGTTGCTTAAGGACTCCATGGTATGAAAAGAACAAAACCAGACTCATCTCAATGTTTATCTGTCTTCACTTACCAATTATGAAAAACCCAAGACTTGAAGTGTGCAAAATTTAACAAGATCAGGAAGAATTTACAGTCCCCAACAACCTATTTATGAGAAATGTTAACAAATTTAAAATGATCCAAAGCAAAAAAATTGAGGTTTACTTTCTAGATTTTTTTACAACCCAATCTCTCATCTCATAGTTACAAATCTGGTATAAGCTGAGGGTAAGACACCCGAATGTGTAACCTTGGATCACACTTTTATTGTGATGGCTAGGGGAGGAAAAATAAGAGAATAAAATCGGATTTCGTAGATAGGAAGAGGAAGAAATTGGGTGCAAAGAAAGATTTAATAGGATACCAGAACTGGGAAAAACAAGGATTATACAGCTATTCTTTTGCATATAAAAAGTACAGAGAAAGAGGAAGAGACTCGACTTACAAAGCAGAAATTAGAGCCAGCAAGACACTGCTACGTAGCCTCCACGGAGAGGATTTCAAGTTCTGCCAAGAAGAGTGGAGAAAGTTTCGGGGTCACCGCATCAGGTGAAGTAGCAATCACTTCTCTCAGTTTGGAGGTTATCTCCCTCATTGTTGGTCTCTCGTTCGGATCCTGGTGGACACAATCCTGAATAACCTCACAGACGATATCGAGTTCGTTGTTCTTGAAGGATTTGAGCGTGGGATCGATCGTGTAGCTAATGCTTCGCTTGTCATTCAAGTATTCGCCAGCCTGAATTCATAACGCTTTTTCAGATATGTTATAGGGGGAAGAAAAAATTGAAATTTCAAGAAAATTGATATGGGATCTACCCACCCAGTTCATAAGGGGACCTTGCTCCTGGGAATAAGGGATCTTCCCAGAAATAATTTCTAGCAGCAAAATTCCAAAGCTGTAGACATTTGTTTCAGGATCAGCAGGTGGCGGCAGATTGTAATGCTCTGATTCTTTTTCACCATAAATCTTTGATTTGGATATATTTGTCCAGAAACTGATCTCAGCGATCTGAGATTACAGGAAGAAAAGAAAATGGAGGATTTATCAGACCAAGGCAAATAAATAATCAAAGAAGACTAGTCAAAATGACAAGTGTCAGTCACACACAACAATACTATGGTGCACTATGAGATACCTTAGCAGCATAATCATCGAATAGATAGAAGACGACTGAAGATTGGGATGAGCTACAGGTGGATTCAGCTCATGGTGCATGTATTGAAGACAATAAGCCGTTCCCATAATAATCCGCATCCTAGCATTCCAATCAAGATGTTCAACTTCTTTAACTGCAAAACAAAAAAAGTAGATGTTTTCCTCCCAAATTTGAGCCTCTAAACCAGGCAGATTATATTCCTCCATAATAACATAAGTAAGCAAATAAAAATGTTACCATGCAGATGCTCAAAGAGTGTCCCGTTAGGAGCATACTCGAATACCATCATCCTGAAGAAAGGTTCATTCTCCTCACAATAGCCAAAGAGATTGACAAAGTTCTTATGGTTCAACCGTGACAATGTATCAATCTAAAGTAGGTTCAAAATACGCAAAATCAGGTATGAACCTTTCATGATGTACCATGAAATGTTTAAGCAAACACCAATATCACAAACCTTTTTCCTGTAGACCAATTCTGAATGCTCTGACCAGTCTTTTGAAGATGCAATTACAGATGATGCAACTGCAATCTCAACTCCACTTGACAGTGTTCCCTTGAACACAGTACAGTCGGCAAGAGTGCCAATAATATTGCTGAAATCCTCACAAGCTGTTTCGAGCTCAGATCTGTTCAACTTCGGCACCCCTAAATATTAAATCAAGAAATGCTTCATTGGTCAAAATAAATATTTTTTTTTCCACTATGATTTAGTATAACAGGCTTTAAGACACAAATAGCAGAATCACCTGTGATAAATGCCTTCTGCAACTGACCACTCAGACCAGTTCTCCAAGGACCAATGGTTGTGACTCCTTGGCTTCGCCATGAACCAAGCATGGCTGCAGAAACAGCAAGAAAGATGGCCACAAATGGAACCACGAACATAGACTTCTTTATTTTTCCAGATGAATCACTAGCTGAAGATTGCTGATCGGTTGGCTTTCCCAGGGAATCAGAAGAAGTTTGGGAGGCCTGGCTGCTCAAATACAGAGTGTTCGGTGAATAGCTTGATTGAGTATCTGTAGGAGATCTCAGACTTGAAGGTACATCAGAATCCTTCTTCGTTCCATTTGGTACTGCAGGGAAAGCTCCACTACTTTGGCTGGTTGAAATAGTAGTCAACTATTCTGGGAGGGAACTGACACTTGCAGGTTCGGCAGCTAGGTTCTTGGATTCTTGCAGCAGTCTACGACGCATAAAATTTACTACATGACGTACATTCTGTACCACATAGGGTTCAGCTGAACCTGACAACAGAAAGAACAATTCTCAACTTTTTTTTTCTCAGGATTATAAACCACTTAATTTCCAATTGCAGATACATTACTTAACAGTTTGGACTCACTTGATAGATTGTAAGAACGGTTTTCTTCATGGCTGTGCGACGAGCCTTTTCCAAACTTGAACCTTGAAAGCAAGGAAAACAGTTTCCTTAGTTGAAGTGCAACAACAACTATTATTTTACTTGTATCTGCAAGTAAAAGCAGGAGCAAATGAAAGTTCATACAATGTAAGCATGTAGAGATAACGTCGAAATGAGCCTTTAATTTTGATAATGTAAGAATCTTCCTTCTTCAGTTGTTCTAAACTGCTATTCCAGATGCTGCCCAAAACATGGTTATCAGTAAAGGTTTAAAACATTTAATAATTGATAGTGGCACAGCAGGTCAAAATTGTCTCTTACCAGTGTCCAAATTTTCTATTTAGACAGCCAATTCCAATTCCCACAGCAGATTTGATATTCTGATCAAACTGTAGTGTAAAAAGCGAATCGAGCTTCCCGAGTTCGGAGGGAATGTTCCCATGAAATTTATTGTTACAAAGTAACCTGGAATTAGAAAGAGAATCTAAACGACGTAAGTAAGAACTACAAGATAAAGCATAATGCACAGGTAAAAATTGTAAAAGACAAAAAAAAAAAAGAAATTACTCACAAGTGCTTCAGTGACGGCATTCCACCTATTTCTGCTGGAATTGTTCCACTCAAGTTATTACCTCTTAAGTCCAATACCTCCAGCATTGTAAGCCCTCCAATCTCTTTAGGAATAACACCTGAAAATTGGTTCTTGAAGAGCACACTGTCAATGCAAAGAGATAGAAAGAAGTAAGCCTAATCCCAAAACATAAGGACGGAGGAAAAAAAAATCAAATGAAAGACATGAAAATTCCATGGTTGCCTAAAAGCACAGTAATCTACAGGTTCCGATATTGAGAAAGGCCTTTTTTTTATATAGGCTTGAGAAAGGGCTTTCTAATAATTGGAATGAAATATTTTTCTAACACATAATTATTTGAACAAATAATACAAGTAACACCTAGTTTAACTGTAACTAATGATGAGTCAAAAGAATCTTTCCTTCCAATTATTAAACAACTTCCTCTCAATATCAGAATCCATTCTTCATTAAAAGGGAAAACATAAAGTAGTCCTTATACAACCATAAGTATAGTACTACTTAGTTTACATTAGACAATTATTGTAAGATTCATACAAATGACAAGCTTTGTAAAAAATCAGCTTGTTTTGGATGTTTCTATCGATTAATAGACCACTTTGTAAAGGCTACTACTGTTCTTGTGTTTATAGCTGTCCAAGAATCATCTATTGTTCAACTATTTGATATCTAATTGGGTTGATTTTTGGCCTCAAAATCCAATAGAAGGGGTCTATATATTGAATGGTTTGGATTAAATATTCAGCTAAACCATGTATTATATGAGCAAGTACTACCGTACAGACTACCTCTTGCATGTCCATATATAATACATGGAAGAGTAAACTTTTATATGCTAAATACTTATAATAAGGACTGGATGACATACAGAAACAATATTATCAAATTAAAAAAGGAAAAGAGAAAATCAGAAACTTATTAGATCCAAAAACAAAATATCATAGAGACAGCTAGTCTGTTGGGTGCCAACACAAAGTGGCTACCTCGTGGATTGAAATGGTAGAAAGCATAAGAAGCTCATACATGACCTCCATACGCATTAACTGTTTG
>JAUPMG010000005.1:7330243-7344301 GCA_031762675.1 Pachysandra terminalis
CTGTACGACGAGCCTTTTCCAAACTTGAACCTTGAAAGCAAGGAAAACAGTTTCCTTAGTTGAAATGCAACAACAACTATTATTTTACTTGTATCTGCAAGTAAAAGCAGGAGCAAATGAAAGTCTATACAATGTAAACATGTTGAGATAACGTCGAAATGAGCCTTTAATTTGGATAATGTAAGAATCTGCCTTCTTCAGTTATTTTAAACTGCTATTCCAGATGCTGCCCAAAACATGGTTATCAGTAAAGGTTTAAAACACTTAATAATTGATAGTGGCATAACAGGTCAAAATCGTCTCTTACCAGTGTCCAAATTTTCTATTTAAACAGCCAATTTCAGTTCTCATAACAGATTTGATATTCTGATCAAATTGTAGTTTAAAAAGCGAATCGAGCTTCCCGAGTTCGGAGGGAATGTTCCCATGAAATTTATTGTCACAAAGCAACCTGGAATTAGAAAGAGAATCTAAAGGACATAAGTAAGAACTAAAAGATAAAGCATAGTGCATAGGTAAAAATTGTAATAAAAAAAAAGTACTCACAAGCGCTTCAGTGACGGCATTCCACCTATTTCTGCTGGAATTGTTCCACTCAAGTTATTACCTCTTAAGTCCAATACCTCCAGCATTGTAAGCCCTCCAATCTCTTTAGGAATGACACCTGAGAATTGGTTCTTGAAGAGCACACTGTCAATGGAAAGAGATAGAAAGAAGTAAGCCTAATCCCAAAACATTAAGGACGGAGGAAAAAAAAATCAAATGAAAGACATGAAAACTCCATGGTTGCCTAAAAGCACAGTAATCTACATGTTTTGATATTGAGAAAGGACCTTTCTTTTTTTTGTTGGCTTGAGAAAGGACTTTCTAATAATTGGAATGAAATATTAAACAACTTCCTCTCAATATCAGAATCCATTCTTCATTAAAAGGGAAAACATAAAATAGTCCTTATACAACCATAAGTATAGTACTACCTAGTTTACATTAGGAAATTGTTGTAAGATTCATACAAATGACAAGCTTTGTAAAAAATCAGCTTGTTTTGGATAATTCTATCGATTAATAGAACACTTTGTAAAGGCTACTGTTCTTGTGTTTATAGCTGTCCAAGAATTATCTATTGTTCAACTATTTGATAACTAATTGGGTTGATTTTTGGCCTCAAAAATCCAAAAGAAGGGGTCTATATATTGAGTGGTTTGGATTAAATATTCACCACTTCATGTATTATATGAGCAAGTACTATTGTACGGACTACCTCTTGCATGTCCATATATAATACATGGGAGAGTAAACTTTTCTATGCTAAATACTTCATAATAAGGACTGGATGACATACAAAAACAATATTATCAAATTAAAAAAGAAAAACAGAAACTTATTAGATCCAAAAAAAAAAATGTCACAGAGACGACTAGTCTGTTGGGTGCCAACACAAGTGGCTACCTCGTGGATTGAAATGGTAGAAAGCATAAGAAGCTCATACATGACCTCCATACGCATTAACTGTTTGTTCCCTAATGTACCACTTTCATAGAAACCGCTATATAATAACAGCATGAAGAAAGGGATAATAGGAAAAAATTTATATCAGTTCCTAATGCTTCAAGCTGTACAGAAGTTAATATAGTTTATATTTATCAAATTACAATATAACTTGGTACAATACATACAAAGAAATATCATTTTGATAACCTATGCTGATACAATCCCTCATATCAAGGTACCATTGGGTACTTCGTGATGGTGAGCTCATATCGGAAGAACGCAGATAGTATTTTTTCTTTGTTTCTTTTTTTCTTTTTTCAAAGTTAAGTTTAACCAAATTAAGTAACTTCTTTCAACTGCATAGCTTTGTGTTACAAAGAAAGGATTTTATTATTGATGCTATTTCATCTTAAAGGTAGGTCCGTTTAGGGGTTGAATTTGGATGGCTGACACAAATCTACTAATTGAGATGTTAACTTCCATCGGTTATTGCTTCAAGCATACAGTTGTACTTAATGTAGGTTTATCATTGCAGACTTTTGAAATTTAGACAACTTTTTGTTTCTTTTTCGTTTTCTTTTACAGCTTTTGAAATCAGATTTTGGTTCTAAATTCTTTTTATGAATATTCTTCTTTGCAGAAAGAGTATTTTTTGCTGCTGTGAACAAATTCCCACATCAGAAAGCATGATAGTCAAGGTCAAACTTCTATTGATAAATTGCAGAAATACAGTTTTCATTTTGAAATAGCAATGGAAATCTAATATTATAATTAAAAACTGCAACATGTCTGATCGTGGTTTTAAATAGATGAGATTACTCTTTTTATTCTATGAACCAAGTATCCACAGTAACAACAACAAAATGCCCAATCCCAACCAATGTTTTAAAATGCTAAGGCATGGGGAGATGCGTTTCACTTGCCCAAAGCGTGCGGCATAAGCCTCACGAGCACACCTTTTGTAGATACATAAATAATAAAATAAAAATTATTTATATATAAATACAAAATAAATTAAATAGCAATTGATATTCATGGCATGATAAGTGACTAAATTAACAGTTAAAAATAAAATTGGTAGTACTTTTTACTTAACAAGGTTGGTTAGTATCAATTTGTAAAGTTAAAACCTTGGTTTTCCTTGAAAAAATAAATATTAAATCAATTTTCTTACAACTCAGAGAATTTATCAATCTAGCTATTGAGGCTTAGACCTTATGTCTTGAGGCGTATAGGGGCGGAGCCAGGATTCTATTGTAAGGGGGCAAGATTTGACAAAAAAATACTTTTTGGTTTGACAAAATTAATGCTATTTTTTACAAAAAGAAGACAAAATTAATGCTAGTTTCTATATTATACACACACACACACACACACACACACACACACACATATATATACTTTATTTCGGTTTGGTTTGGTTTAGTCGAAGCCTTAACTGTAAATCGAACCAATTTCATTTGGTTTTTTGTTTTCTAAACCATAACCAAACCAAAATGAAAAAAAAAAACAAACCAAACCGACTTTTTCAGTTTGGTTTGTTCGGTTTTCGATTTAGACTTAACTAAATGACACCCCTAGTTAGGGATGTTAATGGATCGGATCATGGTCTGAGTTCGATCCAAAGAAAGCGGATTTGGTAAGGTGTTTCCGATCCGATAATCTGATAAGATATGATACGACTTTAATCGGATCACATTCAGATATAGGTTGATTCAATTCGATAAGAGTCTGATCCAATTCCATTTGTGTGCATATATAAATATATAAAATGTATATTACAGGTATACATATGTATGTATAAATAAAATTGGGTAACTACAAATATTAAATATATAATTAGAAATAAGTCATTAATTTAGGACACTTTAAATATATATATATATATATATCAAATAATATTTCTTTTTAATCTGACTTCTTATAACTATAAAATAGGTTTACCAAAAAATCCGATAATTGTTTGAATCCAACCCGATCCGAAACTAATCGGATTTGGTAAGGGATTTATGATCCAAAGATCCGATAAAGTATGATATGATTCTATCTAACTTTTAATCAAATTAAATTTGGATATGCCTTGATCAGTCCGAATCCGATCCGTTTGTCAATCCTACCCCCTCACGAGTGAGGATACAAAAGTGAAAAAAAATTATTGAGAGGGGGCAACAAAAAAACTCTAAGGGGACAAATTTTTTTTAATAGGGGGTAATTTGTAACATGTTATAAAATCAATTGCCAACTTCAAATTTTTTTAAAATTGAGGGGGGGCAGTTGCCCCCTCTCATCCCTATGTAGCTCTGCCCATGGAGGCGTACGCCTTTTTTAACGCCTTTTACGCCTCAAAACACAAGGCCCACACCTCATGAGCAAGTTGCACCTCAAGGCGTTTTTGCAACGCCTCGAAGCTTACGCCTCAAACGCCTTTGAAAATACTGATCCCAACTTGTTAAGGTTGGCAACACAAATCCGGCTCTACCATCTCAATCTACCAAAAACCATATCTTTGGTAGGATTATGTGTATTTAAATCCTTTCTGACAGACTCCATCCAGGTCCCTTTTTGTATTCCTCTTGCCCTCTTACATCCTCAAATTACAACTTCTCATAAGCGTCTCCCTGGATCTTCACTTTATGTCCAAGACATATTAACTAGTTCTCCTTTAGCTTAATTCCTATTTGGAAAATCTTAGACACTCTCGGTTATGTTCATTCCTAATCTTATCTTCCCTAGTCTTCCTATACATCCATTTCAGCACTCTTATCTCAGCATTCTCATATCCACAAGATGATACAAAAGGTGTACAATAAAAAATGATTGACAGCCATTTCTTTCATTCCGATCATACTGACATTTCATTGTCCTAAAAACCACTTGCTACATCGGCAACATCAAAACTTGTGATGCATAAATTCCCCACTTGAAGTTAGCATGATGAGTAGGGATAGCTATAATAGAAATGGCACATCGACCCTCCTTTATTTATGTTAAGAAACAAAATTAAAATGTAAAATAGGATGTTGTAGTTTGGAAAACATTATAATTTGACAAGCATGATCGAGAGTCTAGCCAAATGGACCTACAGTTTGACAATAGAGATATTCCAAAATCTAGACTACAAAATAGAAATAGTATTGAAAGGCCACAAAACACTTTGGGAAAAAAGAAGGACTAAAAAAAATATATCCATTTATATAAATGTATTTGTAAAGTAAATCTCGTAACATGGATGTAACTTCAAGGATATCACATACATATATACGCATATTAGATAGTTTCAACAAAAAATGAGAGTCAATTTCCTAGAATTATTGAAAATGTGGCAATGCGAAACATATTTTCCCTATAGTTGCATGTTGGACACCTTGTGTTATGGCAATAATTGACAAAAAAATTGCAGAGGCATCATCTCAACTAAAATTTTTATGCAAAACTAATAAATTAAAGAAATAGCTACAATATTTGCTTACAGAGATTTTAAATGCCTAAGTTTTCCAAGCTCTGGTGCTAGTATCCCTCCCAGAGATAGCCCTTTGAGATCCCTACATGAAGATTTAAGTAAGACTTCAGAACAAAATCAATAAATACATCACAGTTTTTGAAATTGATCCTCAACTTAAAAATTCAACCCATTTAAAAAATGAAATAATTTCAGCATTTCCGAAAAAAGCATTTGAAACGATGATGATTGCCTAGAACAAAGTCAGGGACTTACAGCATTTGCACTTTACCATCCACACACTTAACGCCCAACCACATACACGGATCCCCGTCATTAGGCTTCCAATTTGCAAAAGCCCCATGAGGATCACTATCAACTCTTGCCTGGAATTCCAACAAAGCTAATCCTGCATTTTCACATAAATTGAAATTGAAAAAAGAATGATACAATTGTAATTGAAGGGAATCATATTTAAGCAAACAAGAAACAATGTTGAGCAAAACTACCATCAAGATTAAGTGACAAACACTTCTGAATTGCTAAAAAAAGCATCAAAACCATGTAACTTGATAGCTGAAATCTGAAACGGTTCCATCTACCCCCCATCACTCGATAAGGCAAATGCTGCGGTAGCGGAGGTAGTGATAATTACCACCACAGACTATGATTGCCAGGATTTTCTTTGTATAAAACACCCCTTTCAATTTTACTCAAGACCCAAAATCCTCGAAGTAAGAAACACAACAACGTGCTCAAATTACACAAACAAATACATATAAATATTTCCTATTACAATGAACCTCTAGGACATATGAATTAAACTATATCGTAACCCGAAATTATTAGCACTTGACAATTAATCTGCTGATTTGAGTCCCTCATCTTTACGGGTTTTTTTAAATTCAAGTTGCGACGATCTTCATTTAAGAATTCAGCCTTAAAATATTCTCTCCAATATCAAAACCTCTACAAATCGACCAGAGCTGAAAACATACATTGAAAAAAAAAGAAGAAGTAAAATTTAATCAATATAAAAGAGATTAAAATGAAATAACTCTTTGTAGTAAAATTCAAATATGAACACGACTAAAGAAACAAAATGAAGGAATAACCACATTGTCAAGCAATGTAAAGAAATGCAAAAGGAGATTAGAAAAAAAAAAAAAAAAACAAAGGAGAGTAGTGAATCTTACCAGAAGGAAGGAATAAGAATTGAATGGAATATCAAATGTTTGTTGTTTTGTCTCAAAGAAGATTGAGAGTATGAAAGGGGATTAAAGAAGGTGGGTGTTGGGGGTAAGGTGATTAAGATTCAGGTGAAGAAGGCAGCAAAGAAAAAAATACATTAACAAAAGTATTGATTTTTTTTCTCACTGCCCTTTACCAGATAATCTCAAAACCTTTCTTTGACCATCTTTTGTCGAAGAAAGAAGACGGGCTCTCTCTCTCTCTCTGGTTTTCTCGTTTTCTCTCTCTAACCCCACCACCACCCCACCTCAAACTGTTCCTTTTTTTTTTTATTCTTTCTGTTTCTGGCTTCTACTTTTTTTTCCCACTCTACGTGGACCCTTTTCGTTTCCTTTTCCGGTTATTCTTTTGTTTGTTTTGGTGGACCCCAGGTTCATTTCCTCGCCGGACCATAATCGGACAACTGTAACCGCCGGCGCCGTTTCCTTTCCCGAGGTTTTTTGTGGTGGAGATGGACCCCACTTCCAGTGCACTCGAACGCGCTTACAATCTATCTTATTGACACCTTCCGCTTGACTAGGGCGTCTCTTTTGGGAACCGTAGGTTCATCATTCATGCGTGTCGGCACGTGATGAGAGCGTGCTTCCCAATCTCCCTCTCTTGAACCATCACAGCCGGCAATATTGGTGAAAATTGAGATGCATTAGATTTAAAAGTGCTTTTTGTGACACGGATTTCACACGTAAAATGATTTGGATAAGCTCAATTGTTCGTGTGGACCTATATGTAGCAATTATCATCTGCCACTTATCAAGACTTAATCACATTTGCCACTTGTCAAAAATACATCCTCATAAGGTCCCGTTTGACGTTCATTTTAGCAACGAGATAATTAGAAAAAGTTCACCTCACGGAATCATCCTCAATCCTGATTTTAGATTGTAGGGTGGCATACTTATAAATATGATAATCTTTTTGATGGTGGTAAACTTGTAAATATGTCAAATTTGACCAAACATCTATAGCATATATAATACCTAGAGTTATCTCGAAAAACATATCTAAAAAGAGTTTTTTTTTGCCCCTAAAAAAATTACGATTATTTAGGGGCAATTACATCATTTTAACAAAAGTGTGAACAGTGGTTATAAGATCCAAATTCCTGGAGCGCAAGGAAGGAGAATTAAAATAGGGTTTTATTTTTAGGGCTATGAATGCCCAATTATATTTACATATCTATTTGGCCTCTGAAGTTACCTTGTATATTTTTATTGACCCAAATGGCCCGATTAGTAATAATATAGGATGATGTGTTGATTTGAATGCTTATCGTATACTAATGGGACACCCTTAAAAGTCTGGTCTGTTCTCATTCAGTCCATGTAATATCTACGATCATACCCACATGGGTATATCTATCTAGGATTCATTCATATGTACTTTTACATTGTGTGTTATCCACTAAGAATGAGGATCAAGAGGCCCAAAACCCATATGAGCCCACTTGGTTCAATTAAGTCAATAGAGGTTTATATGGACCAAGGCCTTATCCATGGGTCCATGCTCATTGTAAATTTCGTTAAGACCCATGGATACATGTCGAGCCTTCATTGCATGATTGGATACACCTCATTATCATGTGATCTAACCATGCATACATAATTCCACTTTGTATATATGCACATATACATACATGCTTATACCATCACATGATAACATGCTAAGGTATGTATGCATTCCCATACATGCACATATATACATGTGAGGACCCGAATATGACCCTAACCCATGTGAGATCTAAATGGATCATGTATGGGTGAAGGCCATAGGGCATGATCTTCTATCCTAATTGAGGACTTACATGTGCATGAGAAGTTTGTGTATCATGCATGTATATTATACATCATCAATACAACCTTCAATCACATGTATATATCATCCCCATTCATAGCACACCCCAAATGTGGCCCATAATGATTTAATGCGATACATTCAGATGCCATACATTGCTAAGGTCATGAGGCCCATAGACTTATATCTCTAGATTTATACACCGTCATTCCATATGTCCATGATGGGGATATACATCATGCATCATTCATAAATTCTTCATCCACATGCATACACTATTATCATCCATGACATATCTCGATCATATCAAGTCATCATGAATTGCATACCATGACCATACATAGAGACCAAAGGGCCTAAGCCCATACATGACTTGCTGAACCGATTCAAAAATGTAAGACATTTAAGGGTTATGCATAGATCAATACCATACCATTTAGAGGCCTCACAAACCAACGAGAGTACCGCTAGGGTTATGTGGTTCCAGTGATTGTGCACCATATGCTTTCCTTCGATACATAATGATTGGGATGTGGTTGAGGCCCAATAAGACCTAAGCCCACACAAGGTCGAATCAATACAATTCAACACATTTAAGGCCTTATGTGAGCTTAGGTCATGTGACCTGTGAAATTATTCCAACATGATAATATGTTAACTTCCCAAGTCCATCATGATGATTTATTGCAGCCCTTTAATGCATCATGATTATATGCATGCATTAATTCATTTTTATTTATATGTGCATATCACATTGAATGTCATCAGTCTATATCATACCACACATCATGCTTCATTGTACAGGATCACGTGATGCCTAACCTTCTGTGTTTGAAATCTAACATGACCGAAATCCATATGTGGTATTCATTAGTCTAAATTCAAAATTCGAAAACACTAGATAAGGTATGGACCTTGGTTATGTAAAATAATCTATGGTTCATGACAGGTGTTGAATTTCATCCACAAATAAGGTTATGCATCATGTAACGTCTTCATACATGCACATATGTGAGCATATACGTAGCCATCAACATGTACAAAGCTAACATGATTTAAAATCGTATAAGGTCCAAGTGTTTCGGCATAATCATGTTCAAGACTTTGTAAGGGCCCAAATCGGGGCAATCCATCAGGTTTGCCCTTTGGTTGCAGAACATCTGAAACCTACAGGATTTGTCCACTAGGGCTTATATATGTAAAGATTATGTATTATGCCACTATGCACATTTTGCATACACATCATTCAATATACCTCATTCGCATAGGTTTCATGAATAAATGCAGTTTGGACCTAAACTTACATGAAGTTCATGAGTTTTGAGCTCTACTTGAGCCTAGGCCCAGCATGCCACATGCATTTAAGGTCATACCATGAGCACGAGCTTTCATATAATATTTTTTATTACTTTAAATGGTTTTCCCATTGCATGATTTCAAAGTCTTTTTCCCTTTTGATCTTGAGTCGGAATGAGCCATTATCCAAGGAAAAGATATTGTGAACTTTTTGGAATTTTGAAAATGTTTTGCAAGAATATTTTATAAATTCAGAATTTCAATGACTAATTCTTTTGTGTTATTCTCAAAGTGATTCATAAGGAATGTACCTTAAAATTCCAATGATTTTAATCAAAACCAAGATGAATGAAAAAAAAAAAAAAATCAAAATCAATGAATTAAAAAAAAAAAAAAACTTTTGGAGTATCTTTAGAATGTCATTAGGTTTTTCACATCACAAGCACACATGCATAGTCTTCCGAGATGTAGCTTCGTCGCCTTAGGGAGGTCAATTCATACATTGCATTCATATAACCTTTAAGTAATCATCTTGCATCATCTCAATTGAGTGTGCTATTTTAAGATTTAGTTGGGATGATGGCTCACATAGTATCATTTTATCATGTGAGTGTATTCTCTTGAGATTTAGCCGGAAGGATTACTCATGTTATCATATCATACATCATATCATTGCATTTGAGTGCATTCTCCTGAGAGTTGGCCAAGAGAGCCACTTACGCACTTACATCATATCATTTCATCAATCGAGTATATTCTCCTGAGATTTAGCTGGGAGGACCACTCACATCATCATAGAATTTCATCACTTGGGTGTATTCTCCTATTAATTTGCTTTTATACCATCTATGTTTACTTTATGATACCTGACCCTGTGGGCTCAATTTTATGAAAATTTTCTTCTCCACCACTTATTGGATGAATATCTAATGAAACTCGTCTATTTACTATCCTTAGCTAAATTTTGTTGCTTTTTTGGCTTACTAGATTCAAACGTACCCTTAGGTTGTGTTTGGAATCTTTGACTTTAAAAGAAAAGAAAATAAAAATAAAAAGAAGTGAATAAGACAAGAAAATAAATGAATAAGTGTTTCTTTTCAAGTATTTGGTTAAGATGAGACATATAAAGAAAAGAAAAGAAAATTCCGACAACGTTCGATGATTTTTTGGTGAGTTATCATACATTCTAGCAAGGTTGATTAGTCGTCAAGGAAAAACAAGATATGTTGTAAGTTAGGTTAAAATGTTGGAGAGTGCTCTCCACCTTTCTTTCAAAATCTCTATCATTTTGAGGAAAGTAATTTCTCAACTCTTTTCTTCTTTTACCAAACAGAAGAAAGTAATTTCTCCAACATTTTATTTTCTTCAAATTATAAACAAGAAATGGTTGTTAAGAAACCAAACTACTAAGGATTAAAAAGAGATTTTTTACTTGAAGAAAGGTTGAAAATGTAATTTCACCTAAAGCCCGCCGGCCCTCAATGAATAAAGGAAAAAGACCAGGAATAGTTATATAACAAGCGCAATTGAGAGGGGTAAATAAGTAATTTAGTATTCAATTTCTATAGACTATTGTCCAAAACAGAAACCTTTTCAAAGTTGTTAAGACCGCGTCAAACAAACATGTGGGATAAATGCGTAATTTCAAATTTCTTTCTTTCTTTATTTAAATTTTTCTATTTTTTTTGGTGTTTGTTATCTCACTTTCTTTGCGCCCCTCACCTGAACCTATCCTTTCTCATCTCTCTCTCTAAGAAGAAAGCAAAACCAGAGATGCCTCTGAGAAGGGCATTTCTGTCCAGAAAGGACACAAAATGGTTATCCTGTTCCACTCGCTCGAAACATTCGATTAAAGGAATCGAATCCGATCAACAACAGTTCAGAAGCATGGATGAAGATGATAAAGTTAATGAGGAGGAGGAGAACCAGATCGATCGAGTTCATCCCGAAGAGGATTGCTGGTCTAAGATGCTTCCTGATCTTCTTGGCGAGATCATCAAACGAGTTGAATCCAGCGAAGATCGATGGCCGCTTCGCAAGAATGTCGTGGCTTGCGCTTGTGTTTGTAAAAGGTGGAGAGACGTTACCAGAGGGATCGTGAGATCTCCTCTCGATAGCGGGAAGATCACTTTCCCTTCTTCCCTCAAGCAGGTAAAAATTTAAAAATAAAAAATTTCTTGGTGTTTGGTTTGTATCTGGTATTATTAGGGCTTCGATTGGTGTTCTAATGAATCCTCTTTATTTTCTTTTAATGCTTTAATGGTTATTTTGGTGTTATATTCCGTAGTTTCTGTACATCTAAATCAAGTTTGATCTCTATTTTTCAAAATCACAAGTGCGAACTTAAAGATTTATTTTATTTTATTTTTAATTTTTACCTTTCAATTTTGATTCTGAATTTTGGTGTTTAATTTGCGTTTTCAGTAAACATTCAAATCTCGGTGGTGTAATTTTATAATTGCGTGTTGATTCTGGCATACTTTGGAGATAATTTTTAGCAGTATTGTACTTTTTTTGGTGTTATATTCCGTAGTTTCTGTTCGTTTAAATTAACTTTGATCTATATTTTTCAAAATCACAAGTGCGAACTTAAGAAAACTTATTTATTTATTTATTTTTGCTTTGTTCCTTTCAATTTTGATTCTGCATTTTTGGTGTTTAATTTGCGTTTTCAGTGAAAGATTCAAATCTTGGTGATGTAATTTATTAATTGCGTGCTGATTCTGGCATCCTTTGGAGACATTTTTGAGCATTATTGTACTTTTTTTTTTTACATTTATTTACATGAACAAGTTCTTTGAAATTGATGGTGGTTTTGTTATTTCATTTTAAATGCAGCCGGGGCCACGAGATTCTCCGCTCTATTGTTTTATTAAAAGGAACAAGAAGAACTCAACTTTTTACCTTTATCTTGGGCTAACCCAAAGTAAGTAAATTTTTGTTTGAATGCTTTTCTCTAGATATAGACACGTACTTGCCTTTTTCATCACAATTCTCTTATTCTGCAGCTAAATAAGTTTAAATGGCATACCATCTTGTTGTTTAATTCAGAAATATGAAATTTGAAATGCACAAATTTCTCTGAAGTCAATTTTGTATTAGTTGACCTTTGCTGTTTGTTGGGAGTTGGGACATAATTAGGACACTGGCCCAGGGATTTAATATCTAAGCCAGTCAAGTTGAACCATTCCCATAGTCATGTGGACTTTCTCCATGTGTTTCTATACTAGATATCCTCTTCTCTTTACTTGCATTATTTATTGCTCTGTCCTTTGTATCCTCCATTAACAATTCACACCTTTAAGCTTGAAATTCTACTGCCAAGTTTGCATTCAATGGGACTTTCATATTGGGTTGCAAGATCATTAGAATAGTTGGTGGGGTTTTATCTTGGATGATTGCATGCTAACTTATCTGGAAGTGGGAGCTAACTAATTTTTCACTTTAAATATCAGATTTAAAGAGATAAAAGTGCTTTTTCCATAAGGGGGGGAGCAGGATATTTGAGGGAAAAGAGGCGTCATTTCAGAGGCAGGCCGATTGGACTCTTTCCATTATCTTTTTATGGGCGTCTAATCATATTGTCTTTAAAGAGATGAAATTTGAAGAATTTAATTGCAAGTGGGGTCTTTTTTGGGATTTATGAGCACATGGTTTCGTTGAACTTCTTAATTGTTCATTGGCTAGAGCAAGTCTTTGGTAGGAAGGAGATCTTCCTTGCTTGCAACCCTTCAATTATCTTTTTGCTATTATAAATGGTCCACCTTTTGATTTAATTGGTAGTTGAGGAGTACTTAAGGCAAGGAGACCTCCTTTATGGTTACCTAGAGCATAGAAACTGAGTGAAATGTGTAGAAATGAAGAAATTGAGAGATATCTAAGTGTTTATAAAGCAGTTGGCACAGCTTTCAATTATATCATCTCTAAGGTGCTTTTTTTAGCTAGCCATTCAATTTAGTTGGTACATTTGACATTTGAGACCCTGTGGAAAGATTTGAAAGAAAGCAACAATTTGGAAACATGCTATCTCTTATATGGTTGGCACAATCTTCTTATTAATAATGTTTCTTCAGTTCTTTGTTTTCTTCTAGATGTCTTTTTTTTGGGACGTGGAACAACCAACCCCACTTAGTGGGGACAGGGTAAACCCCGGATACATGACCCCCCACCCACAAGGACCATATATCAGGTAATCCTGGGGACTCGAACTTGGGACCTCCAGTTCTTGAGCTGGAGAGCCTGCTAGCTAACCCGTGTGGGTTAGATCTTCTAGATGTCATTAGCCGTAGCCACTGGATTGGCAGAGAGACATTGCTATTCATTGGGAGTAGGTAAGGGGTGTGTCCATGAAGAATATTTTGGTGGATTAGATCTATCTCAGCTTAAAATGGTTTGTTTTTGTTTTGATCGGTATCTCAGCTTAAAATGTTTAGGGGGTGAGGTATGATGAGTATCAGTTGATGAATAGTATATATGTATTAAAGATGGGATAGGAGTTTCAAATATAAGGTGCACTGGTTTCTCAGAAACTTGGGAGAGAAATATTTTCAGACTGTTCAACCTTTTCTCCCGTAATTTTTGAACGCACTTACAAAGGTTAACATGTTTTGGTCCTTTTGTCTTCCATGATTTGCAGTTGGAAGTTTCAGCTCATCTCATTTTTTTTTTCTTGCAGCATTCGTGGACAAGGGGAAATTCTTATTAGCAGCAAGAAGATACAGGCATGGTGCTCATACAGAGTATATCATCTCTCTCGATGCTGATGACCTTTCCCAAGGAAGTAATGCTTA
>JAUPMG010000005.1:7381919-7414296 GCA_031762675.1 Pachysandra terminalis
TCGGGGATCGTCCCCTTCCGATCCCGAGTTGGATCGTCCGATCCAACTCGGGATCGGACGATCCCTTACACCATGATTATAGGTCAGACATCCATGCATACTATTTTCTGGGCCAAACTGAACCATATTCAACATCCATTTAGATGGAACCTTAGAAATAAACTTGCTTTCATATTACAAAATCGAATGTAACACTAAGCCAATTTGGTTCCCGACATCCCAGATGCACCCATGTAAAAAGTCACTCACACTTTTAGTTTTTCTTTTTCTTCTTCCCTTTCTTTTATGGAATGGACCAAAGAAAAAAAAATAGTCAGATAATGCCACAGGAAGTAAATCATAACGAGGAAGTCAACCCTTTCCACAATAGTATACATGGAGCTCAACAAATTTTCATGAATTTTATAACAATTACAATTACATATACCCTTTGTCTCAAATTCACCTATATGTTAATTATGTGGCATCCTACAAAGAAATTAAGAAGTGAGTTAAATATCAACTACGCATATGCCAACTGCAAAGATGTCCGATGATATGATATGAATTCTTCAGAATATCATATGAGACGAAAACAAGACCAGAGTTACCAGAACTTAAAATTAATGACAAAGGTCACCACATGAAACCCAATTTTCAACTACTATTCTTCGAACTAGAAAGGGAAAAGAAACCCAAATTTCGGGACTATATATCAACGAGTCACCCAGTAACGAATCTAGATCAAAACATATGATCAAGCTCCGAAATTGTAACAAACTTTGATTGCTATAGAATCTACAATCCCTTTATCGATTTTCTGTTTAAAAAAAGAAAAAGGAAAGCACAGTTGAATTATCCGAATATTTTATTGTTCCTTAAATCTCATTCAACAAAAAATATGCATATTAAGAATCACAGGAAGAACATGTGGACCTAAACAAAATCCCAGTGCATCACCAATTCATCATCATCATCATCAACAACAACAACGAAGACGATGACGATCAAATCCCTAGAATCAGAGATTGAGACCAGAAAGAGGAAACCCTAATTCAACGAGAAAATTAAAGAGATCGTCAAGAATAGAATAGAAGAGAAACTAACATTTTCTAACAGTTTCGATATCAGCTCCCATACGACGAGCTGCGTTAACGGCTTTCTCGTCTTTCTTAGCAGCAGAAGTAGGAGCCTTCTTACGGATCACCACGGGCTCCCAGTCCTGAGAAATTGGACCAATTCCAGCCATTGTCGTCGTCTCTGTGTTCTGCTTCTTCTCGTAGTTTTTTCTTCCTTGGAGAGAGATTTCTTTGTTATTAGGGTTTTGAGAGAAGCACAGTCCGTCTGTAATGAGAAATGATTTTGTTGAAGAGAATATTTATATAAGGATATTATTATTATTAGCTTGTTCCCTTTCTTTCTCTCCACGTCTCGTCTTTCCTCCATGTCACCCCGGGTCGAGTTATTCGGTAAACAGCCGGCTTCATTTGACGCGTTTTTGATAGAATTGGAGTAGGTCCAATAGGATCTTGCAATTATAAACTGGGATATTTAGGTCTCGTTTGTCCGCCATTGTGGGAATGCATTTTAGATGAGTTCCAGTTGGTAGATTGAGTTCTCACAGGTAATGGCAGAATGAGTTCTCTCGGACTGAGAATGAAAAATTACCCTTTGTCCCCCAAAATCACATCCAACCCTGATTTTAGATTTATGAATGAGTTTTGAGGTTTTGAGTAACAAACTTGTAAATAAAAGTGAGTATTGGCAAACTTGTAAATATATTTTTTCTATACAAATTATTTTGGAGTGTTATGTATTTATTTTTTTGCCTTAACCACGTGGTGTCCCCACACCCAAATGCGTGTGGGACTAATCCACGTTTGGGGCAGGAGCAATTATGGTAAAAATTTTGGCCACGAGTGCTTCTAGTGGGATTTGAACTCCAAACGTACCTCCAGCTTGCTACTAGCTGAGCCACACATCGGTGGTTATTTGGAGTGCTATTATTACATTAAAATGACATAATTTTGTAAAGATTATCTTTGGCTACAATATTTTATGAAAATAATTATAATTAAAGGAAAAAAATTAGAAAATTTGGTTAGAACTCATTTTAGTACATGTCAACCAATGTCAGAATTCATTTTATTACCAGTTAACCAAACATAACCAAGAAGCCTTCAAAATTAATTCTTAGAATGAGTTTAGAGAACTGGTTCTTGAATAAGTTCCTGATCCAGAATGAAAAATGGTTATTGGCTCCAAATATAATTATTTAATAATCAAAAGACTTTTTTTGTAAAATTTAAAATATAATGCTCATTTTGAGTGCTATTTGAGGTGATTAGAGCCAAATGCCTCTTAAAATATTGATTTCATTTGGAACAATTAGAGGTAGCAATGGGACAGGTCGGGTCATAACCGGGTCGATGCTTAAACGGGTTGGGTCTGTTTCGCTCCGTTGGTAAACCTCAACCCAAACCCAACCCTCCCATAAATGGGTCGAACATGCCAACTCGTTTAAAATTTAATTAATTAATTAATTAATTATTATACTATTTTAATTTTAATTTTAAATTAATTAAACAATAATAATATAATAAAAAATAATAATAAAAACGGGTCACATGGGTTTGGCGAGCTGGGTCGGGGTTCGACCCGTTTACTAATATTTCGAGAAAATCTCAACCCGAACCCAATCCATTTAATAAATGGGTCGACTTTAACCCGTTTAGTTGGCTCAGGTTGGCGGTTTGGGTCGTGTTTTGCCATCTCTAAGAACAACCAATCTTAGAAATCAAAATTCTAAAGGCCATTTGAGACTAGTGACCTCAAATATCACTTGAAATTAAATATTTTACAAATTGAGCACTATGTTCTAAATTTTAAAAAAAAAATCCTGATTTTTAAATAATGACCCTTAGAGCTACCAAACCTTAAATCTCTCTTATAAATTCAAGTCCGGATAGGGATAGCAATAGGTGGCAAAATCTGATCAATCCGTCAACCCGCCTGGTATGTTAATCCGGTCAACACAAAACGTATTTTCCTTAATTGGATAAACCCAAACTTAACAAACTGTGCGAACCCTAACAACCTTTTTATTATGTAATAATAAATTGAAAGGTTCGGGTTGAGTATATTAGAAGATCCATCCCAACTGAATCCAACTCAATACCAACTCTAGTCATAGCATTCATAAACTTAAAAAAGTAAAAGACAAAAGGGTAAATTACTAAAGATGGGGATTTGAACCCAAAACAAAAAGTACTACTTATGGATAAGCACTCAATGGATAAGTTGCTCAATGAAAGCACTTATCCACAACAACAATAAATTACATATTTAAAGAAAATAGCGTTTGGTAAATACATTTATTTAAGTGCTTATGAAAGTTTAGGGATAAAATAGGTATTATAAAAATATTATTAAAGTTTAGATATAACATTTATTTAAGTGCTTATGAAAGTTTATGAGTAAAATATGTATTTTAAAAATATTACTAAAGTTATGAAATAGCTTAACGCATAAGAGCTTGGGGGTAGCCTTCCTCTCGTGCTTATGGGTAAGCACGTACCCATAAGCGCTACCAAATACATATTTAATTTTAAAAAGTGCTTATATAAGCTATAAGCTGCAATAAATACTTAAAGAAACCAGACCAAACGTAGCCTAAAGAAAGGATACCATCCAGACATCTGCATATTACCAAAAAAAAAAAATCTGCGCATCTACATATCTCACAAAAAATAAATAAATAAATAAATAAAATAAAATCTACACATCAATATTATATACATTTCAATCCTTTGAAATAAGGATGGTAATGGAAGGAGTTTGGGCTAGTTTTGGTAAATCCTAACCCATCCCTAAACGAGTCCTTTACACCAAATCTTCTCCTAATCTTATAAGGTTGATGTCAGGGCAGGTTTAACTCAGGTGTAAGATATATTAAAAATAAATATTTTTTAAGTCAAATTTAATTTTTAGATATATTTACTTATAACTAGTAATAGTACACGTGCATTGCACATGATAATTTATGAATAGTCTCTCAGATAACAATATATCCATTCAACTATATACATTATTTTTATACATCGGTGATGGTCTAGTGTAGCTCCTGTGGATATTTCTCTTCTTTCTCACATGGTTTCTATGTTGAATGTGTGTCCAAGATTGGCCAGACGATCGGCTGCAAAATCACTTTCATGGTGTTTGAAGCAGATGCGATGATGTTTGAAGGTTGTCTTCAGTAGATATTTTATTTACTTAATCGTCCTTCTAATTCTCCAAGCTGCTTCCTGCTTATCTTCAAAAAAAAAAATAAATAAATAAAAAATAAATAAAAATACTGGACCAGTTGTATGCATAGGCCTGTCAACGGGTCGGATTCGGACTGGATCGCAACTAATCCGAGTTCGATCTGATAGCGAAATCCGAAAATCCTAATCCGATCTAAAATCCGACGGATCATGAAATAGGTGATCCGAATTCGATCCGATAGTGAAATTGAATATCCGATCCGATCCGATAACTTGTAAATTGTGTATATATATATTTATATAAATACATATATAAATTATAAATTATAATTGGACCGGATCGAATCATTATCGGATCGGATCAATACATATCCGAGTTCGATCTGATTATTAATCGGATCGGATCGGATCGGATCATTTTTAATCGGATCGGATCAGTAAAATCCTCTACCAAATCCGGCTTTATCGGATCGGATTCGGATCATGATCAAGCCGGTTGACAGGCCTATGTATGCACCCCAAAATAGGTTTGTATCACGGTTTAGAACCAGACCGTTGACGTTGAAGTCTGATCCCGGTTTAGATCAGTCTGTAGAACCATGATACATGAAGAATACCAACTGGGACTCCATATTTTCTTCTCAGTTATTGGTTGTGTTACTGAGGACCTCATCATATCACCAAGTAAAGTCTTTTGGTTGCGTTCGACTATAAGTACTTATTGCAGCTTATAGCTTATGTAAGTACTTTTTAAAATGAAATGTGATTGATAGCGCTTATGGGCAAGTGCTTTACCCATAAGCACTAGAGAAGACTACCCATAAGGAGCAGCTTCTCCCAAGCTCCTATGCATTAAGCTATTTCACAACTTCAGTACTATTTTTAAAGTACCTATTTTACCCCTAAACTTTTATAAGCATTTGAATAAATATTATTTTTAAATTTTAATAATATTTTTTATAATACCTATTTTACCCCTAAGCGTTCATAAGCACTTAAATAAACGCAACACTATTTTCTTCAAATAAGCAGTTTATTGTTGCTGTGGATAAGTGCTCCCACTGAGCAACTTATCCAAAGTGCTTATCCATAGCACAAGCCGGGGCAAACGCAGCCTTCTAGTGTTTGAAAAGATTCGAGTAAGAACAGAAGTTCTGAATGCCACTAAACATGACATACTCGAATATGTTCTGATTCAAAGCCAAGGGACTTTTTTTTTTTTTTTTTTTTTGAAACTTGCAGGCTTTTGTTCATTCTAAAAGCCATCACAGACCAAAAGTTCCATAAGCAATTACTTACACACCAGTCACCCACTGCTTCTAATGCAGTTGAACACCGGGCATTCAACAGAACGAAAATAATATATAACCATCAATGTAAGGATCTCTACCAAAATATAGTCACCCACTGTTTAAAAATTATATGTTCTGTCACTTCAAATATAAAACTGAACAGAATCCATCCACATATAAGAAATTTCTTGTCACATGGATACCACATATATATATATATGAAAACTTACGATCAAATCCGAGCCCAAAATCATGTTTTTTCATTCATATACTACTTAAGCACAAAAATACATCCCATATAGTCTTTAGACATACAAACTTTTAAATTATTTAAACCATACCCCATTTTAGTCAAACTATCTGCCACTGTATTGCCTTCCTTGTCTATGTGTGATACATGAATAATCTCAAAATATTGCAAAATATGTATCACCTCTTGGCATATCGCATGTACCCGCCATGGAATTTGCATCTCCGTTGATCTCTGCAATGACTGTTGACGAGTCCCCTTCTACGCATATATTGTTAATTCCAAAGTTTCTAGCTAAGTATATTCCCTCCCTGAGAGCTAAAAGCACAGAAAAATAGATATTACATGCAACAATCTTAGACGCATATGCAAAACAAGGTCTCCCATTAGAATCTCGTAGTACACCACCTATTGCTGCCGCTTCCTCTCACTCTACCACCCCATCAAAATTAAGCTTATACCATAAATACCAGATATAAGAAATTTCTGGTCACCTGGATACCATATATATATATATGAAAACTTACTATCAAATCCGAGCCCAAAATCTTTAATTCAATAATAAACTCGCTCAAAATTCAAGATATGAAAAAATATAAGCATCTCAGATAGTAAAGATCCCTAAATTTCAAATCATCTCTCCTCAGTCTTTCTAAGCTCATCCATGATATAAAGAGAGTGGATATATATATATCCCCATATTAAGTACAGTACTTCCAACTCAAATGTACAGATTATTGAGATTGCAAACCCTATTAATAAATCTAGATGTTCCTCTCTGTTCGTTATCGACATGTTACCGAATTTCTTCAATCACTTCATGTAATTCCCTGATACATTTTTTACTTTTTGCTCTGGGCTTGAGACTAGCTGCTCAGCTTTCGTGTTTGTATTCTCTTCTTCTCCTTTGTTTTTATATAATTCATCATTTATCAAAAAAAAAAATTCCCTGATATATTTTTGAACACTGCAATGCTATTATTCAAGCAAGATCAGGTAAATCAGCTATTATTTCTATAGCTTAATTTTTAAACTTTTCATCCCTGATCAATTGCGAGGAAAAGATTTATGTTTGTATCCCTTCCTGCCAAAAATGTACTATCAGCTATATAAACATAAATGGATTTTTTTCTTTCTAGATCAGGCAAACTGCCATTTCTATCTTGAATCTGTTAATTTTCTCTAATCACCCACTAAGGCATTTTATATTGTTACTACTGAATAAACAAAACAATAAACTAGACCAAGAAAAATTTTATATTCGTTCATGCAAAAGCTTACATGTTACTGTATAAAACTTCAAATAGTAAGTGATCGATCCATGGAAACCTTTTATGTTACCATGACAATAATAGAAATTGTAAAGAAGGAATTAAATAAATTTTAGTCACAGTTCAAAATATTATTAATCTAAACCTAGACTGTCTCTATCTCTGAACAGATCCATAGATCTGGTAAAACATCCATTTAACTGTTAAGTTTTTAAATGGGAAACAAGAACTAGGATAATATAACTAATAGATCAAAGCTGTTTAAAAGTCCAAATTCGAAAAACTGATCCCTATCTTTAGCGAGAGAGAGATAGAGAGAGAGAGAGAACACAATACTACTAACTCATGAAACGACAAGACTTCCAGTGCTTGTGAAAGGAAGCGAAATTCACCCCTAAAAGAAGGCGAGAAACTAAAGACCAATGAAATAAGCATCTCCAAAACCCAAATCAGCTTCACAGTCTTCTTGTCTTCGAATATCCTCTTGTTTCTCTCCTTCCAATGGGCGTCCAGCATAACAAGCGGCAAAGAAGCCCAAAGGATAATACTTCTCAACAGCAACGACTGATCTGAAGAGGCCCCACAAAATAGAAGGGTGTCATCAGCGAACTAGAGATGAGTTATCGTCAAACCATTGGAATCCACACCAAATATTCAGTTACTTTATTGATTGTTAATAGCGGAAGAGGTTTGTTGTAACACACTTTAGAACTATAGAGGTGTTTGTGATGGCCATGGTTTGAGGGGTACTTGTTGCCATTATGCCAAACCCAAAAGGGTGTGAATATAATTTACCCTTAAATTTATGATCAACATGTAGAAATGTAGAATAATTATGAGATTGAGTGATTGACAATAAACAATGTGATTACTTAATGCAATAGAGTGTTATAACCAAAAAACTTGAGTGTGCAGTTTTATGAGGTGCCAATCAAGGATTAATTTGTTTAATTATTTACAAACTTTATTTTAACTATCTTTCATTTATTTTATAGCAACTGATAATCACTCCACTAGTACTTTATTAAAAAAAGAAGGAAAAGTAAAATAGATCAGGAAGATGGCATTTTGTATAAAAATTAATCCATAACTAAAGTGTAAAAGCACAGCACTTGCATTAGAAAATTAAATTTGCCCATGCCATAGGAACTTCCTCATAAACAAGGAATAAGCATATTAGGCAAAGTCCTAATCAATTCATCACTCGTTAGTCATTACCCCAAAGATAAAAGGAAAGAAAGTTCTCACTGTACGTCCACTGATTTCCCTTTATCTGTTTCCACAACATCATCAATCTCATTGTAGACCATCAACTAATTTTCTTGATCTGCTTCCACAGAATCTACTATCTCCGTCTTAATATTTTCCATGTCAGTCCCAAGATCAGCTTTCTTCAAAGGTACCTGCATACAGTAATGCAAAGACAGTAAGCACCAAACAATGCATGCAACATCTTAGTTATCTCAATGGAAAAGGAAAACAAATGCATCAACAAACTCCAGACTGAACAAATCATCTAATCGTGCAATCCATCATCACCCCATTATTTGTTTCCATCATCTCTGAAGTTTTTGTGTCAAGACATTCCTTATCATAATTGCATAAAATTCCTTCAAACCATCTTACAATGAACAACATTTAGAAGAAAATTAATACATTTTTGAATACCAAACCATCCAAGAAGCAAACAATAGCCATTAGAAGAAAATTAATACATTTTTGAATACTAAACCATCCAAGAAGTAAACAATAGCCATTTCATGGAGCTCTTAACAGTAAAATTTCCAAAACATGTGTAATACTAACCGTGTAATCCATCGATTCACCAGTATCAACATTCGCCGAGTCTATGCCTTCTCCCTGTTGGTCGTCCTTCTGAAATAAGCACTCCTCCTGACCCAATGCACCAATATCAGCATCCACAGAGCCTACAGCACTGCCATTTGCACCATTTTCATTTCCATTTTCTTTCCTCTTCTCCCCATCACCATTCTCATTCTCTTCCTTCTTTTCACCATCCTCATTGTCCCCATTTTCATTATCTTTGTTCTCACCATCATCATTCGCCTTCAGACCCACCTGCATTATACGATATCATTCAATAATTTGATATAACAACAACAACAACACATGCCCATGGACACAATAATAATAATTACAAAAAAAAAAAAAAAATCCCTGCAATCAATTACCTGGGATTCGGCATTAGACAAAGAACAACCCAGAGGCTCGCCCATCGAAAGAACAATGCTTGGAAGTCGATTAATGTCCCAACCAAGAACCCGACAGATTACCCTTCCGAATGAGCGATGCGCCTTCTTCCGCTTAGTTTTCGATATCGAAGTCGAGTGTTGAACAAGAGCAACACAGTTCTTGTACCTCTTCCCAGTCTTCTTCCCAATTCCCCCACAAACCAAACAGCAAAACTCCCCTCCTTCGAAATGCTTCTCATAATAACTCCTCAAATCACTGTCCTCTTTAAAAATCCCCAAAAAGAATTTGCACTCTTCAGATTCTCCTTCATCATCATCATCATCATCATCACCGTCATCCTCATCCATCAAATCCTCTTCTCCCTCATGGTCCGAACCAGCCTTGCTCGAGAAATAATCTTGGCAAGCTTTCAAACCCTTCTGCTGCAACTGAACCGCGGCGAATCTGGTCTGTTCTTCGACGGAAGTCGGTCTGGTGGTGGCAACAGACCGGGCATCCGATTCGGGCCATCCGATCTCTAGCCGAGGTTCTGGAACGGGTTCGATTGGCCACTCGGCTTCTGAACCTGGTTTTTCAGAATCTTTCTTCCTCTTGCCTCTTCTTCCTCTCTTCGACTTCTTCTTGATTATAATACTGGTTTCGTTCTTGAAGACAGTAGGGTTTGAAAGAGGAAGGTTGTTTGGCTTTGGATTAGGGTTAGGGTTAGGGTCAGGGTTAGATTTTGGTTTTGGTTTTCGTCTTGGTTTAGAAATAGTTTGAAGAGGAGGACCTTGATGCCAGAGAGAATGGAGGTAGAGAACCTCGTTTCTCCATACATGCTCTAATGGATCCATCAAGACTGTGATGAACAATTGCGTTTCCTTTACCTAAGTGGATACTGCGAACGCGGAAATGCTTGATTCCCAAAACTGCCCATTTTAAGTTGTATTGTGAAGTATTGAGACTTGAGTTTGTGTAGGGCTGTAATCGGATTCGGATCATGTCCAGCATTTCCGACGGATCTTTTATGAGTAATCGAATTCGAGTCCGATTATATTTACAGGATTAACTGAATCTAAATTTGATTATATATTCGAATTCGATAGTAAAAATGTTTAAAAATAAAATAAATAATTAACAAGTCAAATATTAGAAGAGAATACAAGTTAATTTAAATTAAGTACACATTCTCAAACAATTAAAGAAAGAAGATAAAAGGAGAAAAAAACTTTCGCATATATGTTAATCTAATCAGATTCGAATCTTAATTGGGTCGTATATACCAAGATCCAAATCCAGATCTGATTATTCAGATCCAAATCCAATTCGATGGGCATAAAATTAGATAAAGATTCAATTTAATTAGATAAATTTAAATTAATTCGGGTTGGTATCGGATCTAGATCCGAGCCATTGACAGCCCCCTGTTGAGGGCTTTAGAGGTTTGGATTTTGGACTCGGGTGGGCTTTAAGATTGTTGAACTTGTGGGGCTCAAAGCTCTCTCTAGTATATATTATATATGTGGCACAAGTCTAGACGCGGGTGGACGAAAGCTATCTTACTGCGGAAGACAACAATATTTTCCCAGGACCGATTCGTCATTTGTGGGTATTTATAGTCCAAACTCGTCAATAGACCAGAACGCAGGGGCTCTGCCGGAGCCTGTCGATGATCTTCACCCACCTCGTGTCGTCGCGAGTCGTGACTCGTGTTTGTGATCTCTCTTTCTCCTCTTCCTCTTTAGTCTTAAAACTAAAACTAAACCCCTCTCCATGTATCATCCTTATCATGCGCATCACAGGTATGTTAACCTTCACCTCTTCTCGTCTTCATCTCTCTCTCCCGGTTCTGACGATCCTTCTGTAGGTGACTCTTTTATGTAAGGTTCGCATGTTTCTTTGAATTCTATCTGCAGTAATCGCTTGATTGAGGATTCGGAAAACTAAAAGGGTTTTGATCTTTTGATGCTTATTTTTTATTATTTTTTTTAATTTTTTTTTAAATCTTTTTAAGCTCTGCATGTCGATTCTATGCTTGAATTCATGAATGAAAAAATCGGAATTCGGAATTCCTTTTGTTCGTGGTAAATTCTTTGTTTGCTCTTCTTCTTCTTCTTCGTCATTATTATTATTATTTTTTAATCTCCTTTCACCTTTTTAAGCTCTGCATGTCGATTCTAGGCTGGAATTCATGAATGGGAAGTTCGGAATTCCGTTTGTTCGTGGCAAATTCTTTGTTTGCTCTTCGTCTTCATTTTTTTAATTATCTTTTCACCTTTTAAGCTCTGCATGTCGATTCTAGGCTTGAATTCATGAATAGAAAATTCGGAATTTCTTTTGTTCGTGATAAATTCTTTGTTTTCTCTTCTTCTCCATTTCCTTTTTTTTTTTTCTCATCATTTTTCGCCTTCAATTACTTCTGCATTTAAAATGTTGATTTTTAGTGGTGTATAGTGATCAAATCCGCTAAAGTGTATAACCTGGTAGACAAGTAATACTATAGAGTTTGATACTTTGAATCAAATACAAATCGTTGGTTCTTCATCTTTCCATTCCATTCCATTCCAATTTAGTTTTATTTATTTATTTATTTTTAACTGTTAATTTGTATTTGTTTTATTTATTTTTTAATTAAATTTATTATGATCTTACAGTGAGGTGCTACTGATTAAGCTTTCTTGGGAAGGGATCAAATAATTACCATGAAGATCTATAGTAGTCAATCCGGTTCGCATAATAAGATCCGGATATTCCCCAATTGTATTTTGGATTCAATGCAGAAAGCCAATGATTTCATTTGATTATCTTATTTATGTAAATAGACCAACCCCAAATGCTTATGTGAATTGGATGGTAATTGTAGATACGGCTTTCCTGATCGATAAGTTTCTTGCAAAGGCATTGTCATTATCCTAATTCCCGAGATATAATCTGTTGGGTTAGTTGGTTCCCGTCCTTGCACTATGCCAGCTGTACAAAGACTATATAATGCTTGCAAAGTATCCTTCTCCCCTAATGGACCGGTATCAGAAGAAGCGGTTGAGAAAGTTCGTGCTATTTTAGGTGGGAGGGACAGATGTTTTTGTTGCCTTCTCATTTGCATGCATTGTTGTTTAAGTAGACAAATTAAATGGCTATTGATTCTAATATCAACTGTTTAATGCTTCTATATTGCTCGTGCTTTCCTTTACATGTTAAAACTTTTTAGTTCACTATTTGTACCTTGTTAGTTGAGTTGCATGCAATTGAGCTGCAAGCTTGGTTGCTTTTTTGAAGGATGGTCATTTGTGACATTATATAATTCAATTATTTGGATAACATGAAATCTGAAAAATAACATAAAGAAGGTTAATAGGTTCCTCTCTTAACTAAAATATGAAATTCTTCTTGTAATATTCTGATTGATACATAATGTGAAGCAGTTTCATCTTTATTACGTGAATAAAGAAATATTTGGCTTGGATATATTTGCATGGTACGGGTTGCATATTCAGTTCATGGTTCAATTTCAGCTATCCGATTAACGTCTTACCCGTTTCTGAAATATATTGATATTTACTTGTAACATAATATCATTATTGCTTGAACAAAATGAAAGTGTAAACTAGAAAGGTTGTAGGACCGGATGGTATCCAATTGACGTGTGGACATACATAGAAGAGGTCGTTGTTTCCTGGTTGACAGAATTAGTTGATAGAACTTAAGGGTTAGGATAATGCCAGGGGAAAGAGTGATAGAGCAAAGATTAAGAAAAATACTCTTGTTAGTTTGTTTTCGGCAAGGGAGGTCTGCCATTGGGACTATCTTTTAGCTCAAATAATTTGTGAAGTTTAGAAAGAGACGAGGCAAGACACCTTTAAATTGTTTTTATTGGTTGGATGAAGCACATAATATGGTGGTTTTTGTGGGTCGTTGCAGGTATCTGGGGTTTGCCTAGGCATACTAAGTATGGCTGAGGTTCCACGTAACCAAAAAAAAAAAAAAAAGTTCCAAGAAAATTTTTCCAGTGGGTTTCAGGCAAGAACAGTACCAAATAAAGACATACTTTGTTGTTAAAATCTTACAATTTATTATGAATTTCATATGATTCAATTTGATTTTAACCTGGGTCGGTTCAGATCAGTGAAAAAAATAATGCTTGAATTGTACGATTCATATATTGAATCTTACGATTCACACATTGAATCTTACGATTCACACATTGAATCCTACAATTTATAAGATTGAAGTATTACGACTCTGCGACACTAAAAGCAAATGCTAGTTTCCTTTTATAATGAAAACTTCCCTTTTTTGTTTATTTATTCTTTATATAGAACATAGAACTCTAAAATGAATAAATATACATACATAAAGAAATGTAGTTTCGTTATTTTTCAATAGACCATTTTCTTATGACAAATCCCAACCCCAAAATTAAAACTTCTACGAACCTTACGATCTAAGATTCAAAATTACGACTTGATTCTAAGTAGCCCCTAACAAGTTTTGATTCAATTCACGGTTTTTAATCTTGACTACATAAATGTCATCGAAAACATGTATGAGGGAGTGCTAATCGATAGTTTTATTGCTGCAGAGGAACCATATGATATGGTGCCTAGAAAATTAATCGAGTGGATTTTGGGCAAGAAGAGCACCAAATAGATACATAAGTGTCATTGAGGATATCTATGAGGGAGTGCTAGTCAGTAGATTTATTCATGTAAATGATCCATATGGTATGGTGCCAAGAGAATTAAATCTGTGGCTTTTGGGCAAGAAGAGTACCGAGTAAATACATAAATGGCATTGAGGACATGTATGAAGGAGAGCTAATCAGTTTGCAAACAGTTGGACCATTGAACTCCTACCAAGGGTCAAATACGAGCCCTTATTTATTTATTTAGCATTGATTATGATGATTTGATAGCCCGTTTCTAAGAGGAAGTGCCCTGGTGCATGTTATTCGCTACCAATGTCAGGTGGACCGAATTAGAGAGGAAATGCAAAACCAGAATTGAGAAGGCATGGTTTGGAATTAGAAGGTTTTAAAGTTGGTCAGTCTTGGCAAGTTTATGGGTTACAATTTTAGTACAAAAGGGAATGAGGGTGAAGTACTAGTAAGAATTTATGACTTGAAGTAACCACTCCTGTCATCTTGTATCAATTAACTTTTAAGGAGAGAGATATTAAGAAGAATGTTGCATATAAAATTAGGGTTGGATGGAATAAATGGAGGGGTGCTTCTAGAGTATTATGTGATCGACATACTTTACTCGAGCTAAAAGGAAAATTTTATAAGTTGGCTATTAGACCTTCTATGTATGAAGCAGAATATTGATGCAATTAAGAAGAAGCAGATTGAGATGGATGTGTGGAAAGGCAGAGAAGTCGAGGAAAGGAGTGAACATATCCGAGAGAGACTACGGGTAGCCCAAGATGAGATCAAATGGAAATTTGGTTGAAATGTCTTGTGCATGTAAAACAGAGACCTATGGAGTCGATTGTGATAAGTATCTAAAGGAGCTAGCATAAGACCCAAAAACACTTGAATGGAGTCGGTCACAATAATTTGAAGGCATGTAATCTAATCGAGAACATGGTTCTTGACAATGATGAAATATTTGTGGTCCTTGTTTTATAATGCTTTGGCTTTTCTGGGATTCTTTGTGGTTTTAATTTTGGAATTTATGTGTTGGTGTCATTGACCAACACTTGGACATTTGCATTTGTTAACTTATTGAACCTGCTATTTAATTTGAATAAACCATACCTAACCGTCAGTTTAAATCTATTTAGTTTGAAATGTTTGATTTTAAACTAGTTGCTGTTATCTTGTTGTAGCTACCGTGTACATGTTGTTAATGGTATCAATATACCCACTCGAGACTCCTTCCTCCAATGCCGTACAGATTATTTGGTCAAGATTCTATTATAGTCACATTGAGATTTTTATCGTCTCTTCAATTGTCCAAATAGTATATATGGTAAGATTGATGGTTGACCTTTTTGGCTTGAATCATCACTTTTTGTATTCATTATCCTTGCTCAAATTTAAATCTTTATTGCATCGCTTGCTCCCCTACACACGATTCATAAGCTTGAATACAAGATAGTTGGTGCAAGTTTACCTGTACCTATATTGATGGCTGCTCTCTTGGTTACCCCTGGCCTTCATGTATTTGGACACTTTTCAAGAATCATAATGGAGAGATTATACATGCATTTATAAGGCCTATTGGAGTAGGTAATGCAGTTGAGGTTAATATGAGTGCACTTTTATTTGGCTTTAAGGAGGCCAGGAGTCTACAGTTGACTAGAATTAATGGATTGCAAGACAATGATTATTTGTTAGCTTAGGAATTCGACGGACTGAATTTGGCGATTGGCTCAATTACTTTGATTGGCTAGATCTGTAGTGTCTACAATGAACATCTCTTTCTCGAAGGTATCTAGAATTGCCAATAGCTTCACTGACATTTTGGCCTAGAGAGTGGTTCAATGGGAATCAATGTTTACAGGTATATCGTCAGTAGGTATGGTGAGGCCAGGGGTCGTTTGGTTTTTATATTGGAGGGTCTTCAATCTGTTGTATTCTCTTTGTTACTTTTTTTTCCTTGCAATGTTAGCTGGGTTTACTTTTTTCTTCCTTTCGAATAAATTCTTCGTGAATTGTCAAAAGTAAAAGTTTACCCATCCCTATGTTCTTGCATAGATGTCAAGCAAAAATTTTCACTTCATTCAGTAGACATCTCTTATTTATAGGATGACAGTGGTATGGGCAAGTTCTGGTCACTCCTACTTGACCCTAGATTAACCAGCTTTGCTCTGAACCCATTACCTTTGATGGGTTTAAACCATCGCTATTTAAGTTAGATGCCTTGAACCCGGCTGTATCATTTAGAGAAATAGATCTGAAAATATGAGATGGAAGTTGATCTGTCTGCTTGGTTTTACTTGCTATGTTAGTAGAGAAAATCAATGAACAAAGATTTATTTTTTGTGGTTGTGCTTTCTTTTCATTTCTTTTTTTTTTTTTTGGAACTGGTAAATTCCGGGTTTTATAAATAAAGAAAGATCAACAATAAAGGTTCATACAAGTCAAGTTCAGTATGACCAAACAACCAGAGGAAAGAAAAGAAAGCCAAAATGCCAACAGGCAGACAAAGGATGGGTAGCATCCCCATACAAAGGCCAAACTGTAGAGATCAAACTCCAGGCTAACCAACAGCTAGCACAAGCAGTAGCAGTAGGAGCAACATGTAGCACCAACACAACAGAACACAGTAGCCGTCAGAGAACAGCAGCAGGGAGCACTCAATCCAAGCCAAGAGAGACAATGGAGAGAGGCACACAGCAGCAACAGTAGAACACCAAGGCACCAATCCATAAGAAAGGAGTACAGTAGAAGTATGAGGAGCAGACAGACAGTCCAAGGCAGGACAATCTGATGTGTAACAACCATAGCATAGCAGGGAGACACAATCCCAACAGCATAACCAACGGCAAAGAAGCCCAAAGCATCGATGAACAGAAAACGCATTGCACAGCAGCAGCCAACAGAATAAAAATGAAATTTAAATTTCGTTAAGCTGTTGCAATGTTCTGATTTGTGAATGGTGCTCGTGTGTTGTTTGAAGTTTAGAACTTGTACTTAGTATGTGAGCTATTTTGGTTATATTCTTGTACGTAAATCTCAAAAGGTCCACACTTTAGGCTATAAGAGTTTGAATAGTGCATCCCCGATGACAACACTGTGGCCTTTAACTTAGTGAATGCACACTATTCTAACACTTGGTATAATATTGTATCAGATAAAATCAAGCCTTCTGATGTGGGTCTTGCACATGAGGCACAATTAGTACGTGGATGGAATGGTCCTGTGCATGGCAGCAATGGGAAAAAAGGGAGTAATAAGAGCCAACAGTACCTGCCAACAATTAAATATCTGCACCTGCATGAATGCAACAGTTTCTCTGTAAGCATTTGATTTTACTCTATAGGACTTAGATTATCAATTGTTGGTTAGATTGTCAATTTGGAATTTAGATTGTCAGTAGGTTGGAATGCACTTCATTTGCTAGAAAGTTGAAAGTTGGGCGCTTACTGATAGGCTTGTGGGCTTCTGAACTCTGTTGCAGATAGGAATATTCTGCATGCCACCATCCTCTGTCATACCCCTTCATAACCATCCTGGTATGACTGTGTTGAGCAAGCTTCTGTATGGTTCATTATACGTGAAATCATATGATTGGCTTGATCTACCGGACCCTGCTGATCCGTTGAAAGGTTTGCTTCTCTGTCTTGCAAAGAATATATCACATTTTGCATATGAAAACTGAACTATTGGGGCCTTCAATTAATGAAGTTCAGGACCGCGTTTCTTTCAAAATCAAATCATGCCTCCTCTTAGGTCTTCTTTTTAGAAATGTTTGCTAGTATGAGTTAATAACGGTGCTGGATGTGAATGACACGATTTGTATATGCAATAATAATTGCTTTCTTGTATGGAAATTTCCATCTTAATGTTTACTCAAAACGCTTAGAAATAACTTACCATTTAGTGCCTGCATCATTTTTAAATATTGTTCATTTTAAGTAAATAATGTTATTTTTGAATTCGTTGAGTTTCTTAATCACACTAAAGTTGCCATGTTTTGAATTTATTGTAATCATGCTATATTTTTCTTTGTTTTGATCTGTGGACATTTCTATACTCCTTTTTAGACTTAATAGGTATGGTATCATGGGTGGTCAATAAGGGTTATATTGCACCCTACCTGGAGAAAAGCATTATCTTTATATGGATAACAAGATTACAGAGTAAACTAATAAACAAAAATGCCTTATCCCAACTAGTTGGGGTCAGCAACACGAATCCTGATCCTCAGTCCCAACCTGTCAAAAACCATATCTTCAGGCATATTATGAGTATTCAAATCCTTTCAAACTGACTCCATCTAGGCTCTTTTTTATCTTCCTCTTACCCTCTTAGATCCTTCAATGCTTACCCCCTCGCGTCTTTTCACAGCTTTCTCCCTAGGTCTTTGCTTTACATGTATAGACCATCTTAACATATTTTCCTTTATCTTATCTCCTATTCAGGCATCACCTAGACACTCAAATATGTTCATCCCCAACATTATCTTTCCTAGTCTTCCCACATCCATCTCAACATATCACTTAGCGACGGTCATCCTATGCATATATTGCTTTGTATCATCCAACATTCTGATAACAATATTATAGATTACATACAAAAAGATTGCCCATGGAAGGTTGCTGCTTTTTTGTTGTTGGATATGAGCCCCATCAATATGAATACTTTTTATGTTAACACTCTTTTTAAGATTCATTGTTATACTAGACTCAGGGAGGCATGGTTTCAAGGATCGATCTGGTCGGATCTCAAGCCACGATACAACTATTGTATCAGGTGGCTTTCGATCGGACCGGTCCAGTGATTGGATCGGCCGATCCAACCTATCTCCAGTTTTTTTTTTCTTTTAATTTATAAAATAAAGGATCCAACTGGTATCGGCCTGGATCGGTCCGATACCGATCAATCCCAACCGGCATTGCCGGTCCGGCCGATCCAAATTTTTTTTTAAAATATAGATCCAACTTTTGGATCCGCTGGTACCACCGATCTAGATCGGAATCGGCCTGGACCGGTCCAATCCAGGATCCCGAGAATTAAAACCTTGCAGGGAGGCCCTGCAACGTTGCGTTTTGTTTTAAATCATTTTCAGAGTTGTGTTGTATCTCCACTGTATCCATTCTTGTAACCAGCTGCATAGTGTTAAGTATCGGCTGATCCCGAGTTGGACAATCTTCCCGTTTTAGGAAAAAGAAGAGGAAGAAAGGAAATGGAAGTTATACAAATCTTCAGGAAATTACTCCACTTCGAACACGGTGATTTGGTATTAAGTCACAGGATTTGATAAGATATAGTATTTAAATTGCAAAGTGTTAGATTTCAACGAAAAGGGTTTCAGATCCAGGATTCAAATTGTCAGAATTATGATTGGGTCTAGTTTATCACATGGAATACAATTAATCAGGATGCTTTGTAGTACAAATATCTAGAATCCTTTTGTATTTCCGGCGTATTGTTTCATATGTTTATGATCCTTGCATACTCCTTGATATCTTTTGCATATTTGGATGTGTTTTATGTGGTGCACCATGTTTTTAAATTCTCAGGATACCTGTCACATGGAATTTGAGTTATCAGGATGCTTTGTGCTAAAAGTATCTAACAAATATGGTATATCTTTATGCGTTTTAATGGGTGGCATGTTTGAGTTTATTTCTTTTATTAGACGTGAAGGTCTACTGATATAGTGATGCATCATATCTCTTATATCTGAGTGTATTGAAGATATTTATGATTTTATATATGTGTTTTAGGTTGACATCCAAAAAGAAAAAAAAGGGTTGAGAGTGATTGAAGAATGTTGGTTTTATGATTTTATCTGGTTTTAGTGATGAATGTCCAAGCGAAGCTACATCCTATAGGCTTTTCTCACTATTTGAATTATGTTTACTAGCGGGTAACACATGCAATACTGCACGTTGATATTTTGTTTAAAATTGAAAGAGGTGGGAACAGTTATTTTAACCGTCCCCTATAGAATAAACCAAAAGACTATACTATCTTTTAGTTTATTAAATATTTTATCATATTGAAGGTACGCTTTCCGATGGGCCCTTTCCTTTAATAGCATAGATTTATTTCATTTTTTAACATTCTGAGTTCTAATTGCTGGTTTTACAGCACGACCTGCTAAACTTGTTAAAAATGGTGAGATGGCCGCACCCTGTGGTACGACAGTTCTTTACCCAACAAGCGGCGGAAATATCCATTGTTTCAAAGCCTCGACTCCCTGTGCTCTCTTTGACATTCTGTCACCTCCTTACTCCTCCAAGGATGGGCGGCACTGCACTTACTTTCAGATGTCTCCAGGAAAAGATCTACCTGGTAATCTTTCTGTGTTTTTTTTTTCTTTTGTATCTCCGTGCTGGTGGCTACTTGACCACTCCCCCAATAGGGGAGACACGGAATCGACCCTCCCCACTCTACCCCTCTTTCGAGGGGATGTCCTACCAACCTCCCACAGACGGGAGGACAGTAATCTTTGTTTCTTGTGACCATAATTATCATACATTTGTTTTTGTAAATTCCAAAAATTATTGTCATTGCCTGATCTGATCTGATATTTTTTTTTTTCAAATTTTTTTAGGCATTATTGAGTTGGATGGAATAAATGCATCTGAAGTGGCTTGGTTCGAAGAATTCCAGCTCCCTGACAGCTTTGCAGTTCGGAGGGGGATGTACAAGGGTCCTAATATTAGAACTTGAGGGTTTTCCGGCTGGGAGTAGCGTACCTTTAATGAGGTGGAATTTATGTTTAGGAACACCCAGAACCAGTAATGGTTTATGGGTAGCCATTGCAATAATTGGTGTTATTGGCTATACTAGGCATTTGGTTTGTTCATATTATATACTGTTACAGTTTCTGGAAGAACTTGTTTCCTTTAATATCATTACCAAGTAATTGATAGATCTTGATGAGCTCATCTCCGTTATATCCATGTGGTATCTAAACAGTCCTTGGCTTCTGGGATTCATCACCTCCCTTTTGGATCAAGGTCTCAAGGTTTGGACGGATCTGGTCTATACCGGCCGGTCGGTCTCGAGATTGGCCAGGACCTGTCTGGTCCTAAACCACGATACAACTGTTGTATCATGAGGCTCTGGATCTCGGACTGGTACAACCGATACTGGTACGGACTAGCTGGTACATTTGTTCCGGTGATCAGTACAACCGGTATTTTTTTCGTTTTTTTTTTTAATTTATAAATTAGACTGGTACAACCGATACCAGTGCGGACCCGCTGGTACATTTGGTCCGGTTCCGGTACATTCGGTCCGGTGATCGGTACAATCGGTATTTTTGTTGTTTTTTTCTTAATTTACAAATTACAGTCTAGACCGGTATCGATCTGACTGATCCAAAATTTTTTAATTTAAAAAAAAACGATAGACGGTGTGCCGAACTGATGAGATCAGCCAAGACCGGTCTGGTCCCGATCCCAGAGACATTAAAATAATGATCAGATGCGCTTCATATGTGCACTCACCCAATTACAAGAGTTCCTTTCTGCATAGTAGGACTTACCCAAGGGTGATTTGGCCCCTCCTAATTGGCTCATGCTCCCATGCATGGATTAATTTAGTTATTTAAGAATACAACACTTAAATAGTGGAGAAAACATGATATTCAAATGCATATCGTTTGGAACAAAATTAGAGGAACATCAACTGGAACGTGTTCATATGCACGTCATACAAATTCTAATACATATATACTATTGGGTTTTTTATAAGTTAAAATATTGTATATGTGGCTAATTCTAAGGATTCCCTATCTGGATTAGCCTGATCATTTCTTCCATGTGACAAAACTAGTTCTCTTACAATGCCAGAAGCAATTGTAACATCACAGAATACCTTTTGCATTCAGGGATTTCAATAATATTTGAAAATGAATGCTTTTATTCAATAAATATTAAAGTATAAAAGAAATAACATAAAAGTAATCAGAAATTGAAAAGTATGTTCAGAATATCTAGACATATATGAAATCTTTTGTCTCATAAAAAAAATTAACTGAAATGTTATTTTAATTCAATGGCTTGGAGAAAGACCAAAAAATTGAAATCTTTGTTCTTATAACCCTTTTGACCACTCCAACCAAAAGGGAAACTCACTCAAGTGTTCATCTTTTCATAAAAGATGAGTATACTCCATTTTTGAAGCTCCAAACTATTGTCAATGAAGTTAAATTCAATTGCCAAAGAAGAATAAACCTTTGTTTAGAGCATCTCCAATCCTTCCCTAAAATTTTACTTATAAAAGTGATAAGTTTGATTAAAAAGTTATATGTGGAGAAGAGCTCTCCAATCCTTTCTCTATATTTTTTCCTCAAATCTTTTTAAAAATTTCAATTGTATCCTAAAAGTTTCTTTTTTGGGAAATATTTGAGATTTGGGGAGATATTTTGGGTTTGGGGCCATCTCCAATCATGTCCCTATATTCAATTTCCTCAAAATATGATTGTTAGGGTTTGGGGTCCCTAAACTTTTCCCTATATTTGGGGGAAAGAATAGGGATTCCCCATATTTGGGGAAGGGTTTAGGGATGATTGGAGAGCATTTTTGACCATTTTTTCCCAAATTTGAATTTGGGGAAAGTTATAGGGAAGGATTGGAGATGCTCTTACTACCTTTTGTTTAACAAAACCTTGAACTATATCATCTAATAATAAACAAACAAGTATCAATCTTTTATACAACTCACACATGATGAAGAACAAACATGTTTGTGTATTAGCAACATACACCTACAACACTAACAAAACACACACTCTCTCTGATGAGTTTGATCTTACTAAATGTCTACGTCTACGGCAAATCTTTTGCCAACACAAGACAGACCTTCGCGATTGGATTCTGTTTATAGCTTTATATAACAAACTTGTGGAATATCCAACTATCAACAAATCGAAGTTTGAAGCCGACAGATCAAACTTACAGAAAAGAACAAATAAAGAAAACTCAGCTCACAACACTTTTAAGGCATCTCTTGATGCTTCTACCTACTCATCCTGTAGTAATTTTATGGTTCTATTCTATGTCAGCGCCCGCTCCTTAATCTCAAGGTAATTTCAAGGGCTTGTATGGTGATAGGGAATATTTGACTATCTATATACTCATATTATCATTTTGCTTTTGAATATATACAACGTACCGAAATTAATCCTCAAGAGTACTAGAGATTGATGACGTGGGAGACAGGGTGAGCTAAGCAAGCATCAGATAAAAGTCGATCGGTTGATTCTGCCTGGACATGACTTGAGCAAGCATGAAGGTCGTAGTTCGTCAGCATGCCCTGCTCTAAACGGTCCTTCTAACCCTGTTTCTATGACATGTTAGGTACTAGAAATGATAATGCCATGCGAATATCTAATCTTCTAACAATACAAGGAAAGACATACTTCTTGATCTGAAACATTAAATTCATCAACCCATTTAGAATTAACTCAATTGAATGATCCTAACTAGCTAAAGCAATATGCATTTGTTTCAAACAGCCAAATGTATCCAAGTATTAATTTACAAATCACACTGATTTGAGGTCTCAGATATGCTTAGACACGCATTATCGTATCACAATAGCAACATTATTGTACTATTTCCATAATAAATTAAATTAACTAAGTAATATATGTAATTGAAGAACTTGAGTGAATGTAAAATGCATTGATATAAAGGTAAGGGAGAGGAGGAGACGTCCACTTCCATGAAGGAATAGAAAACAAAGGAAGTTTATGTAGAGATTCTCTTTTAAATAGGTAAATCAGATAAAACAATAAAATGTCAATTCCCATTTACACGAGAAGACAAAATGCAAAGTGTTCTATTTGTACGTGAAGTGTGAGTTCTTCATTTTCTAAGAGCATCAAACTTAATTTCCTTTTTCTCCATTGTAGTCTTTTACAATGAAAATCATACTTAATCAACTGTGACTGAATACAATTGCTATGGATTTCTAGCTTTTACATTTTTCTATTATTTTCCATTAAGATCATAAGAAATTAATGGTTTCATTTGAACTTCCAGTGGTGTCCTAACAGTTTGGAGATAGAACATCTATGGTTACAATGCCGACAACCATACTACACTTCTCCCCATCACATTGCACTGCTTCAGCTACTACTCAATGTAAACAAAGGTAAAAAGAAAGAAAAATGACTGTGTAGGAAATAGGGGCACCTTGAATGTTCATTTTCAGCTCAAGAACTTATTCTAACAACGTGTCATATTTTATATTGTTGATCAATTTTGAGCAACATTTTCAAACTATTAAATCAACTATTATTTCCCTGGCCCTAGTGTGAATTGTCCGTCATTCTGGTTTAAAGGAATATATTTAATTTTACACAAACAAAATAAAAAAGCAAATCAAAATGTTCATAATAGGAACCCTTCTTTTTTAGGCTTACCTCTTTTGCAGAAGACAGGAATAAACTCATTTTTCTTTCCTGTTCAACAAAACTTTGATATTAAAAGATGCTTTTGATTCGTCTACACAAAGGTAACAGAGTTCATAGAACTTAGTAGTTATAAACTAAGGGAGAAAGAGCAATTAGTTTCTTGTTTACGTATATTTTTTTGTATGTCCTCTCACGTTTATAGAATTTTTACTTCGAGGGAATATTCATCATCTTGTCATTTACAAAGGGCCGGACAGTCCAAATTTAAATTCAAGGATTCAGGTTCCATATTTCCAACTAAAAGAAACCTAAAATTAATGTTACGATCATATACGAAAGAAACATTCTTCTCACGTATAGCATAAATGTTCAGCACAAGACCTCACATCTCGCATAAGCAGAAAGCAACATTGAAGTCGCTTGTTGCATGTGTAAACCCACACCAAACTAACTCTCTCCTAGTTCTTATACTTATGCAACATTGGTGACCTTTTCAATGGTCAGTCATTCAGACCACATCATTAATAGAAACAACGATACATAGAACATAAAACTCAAACCATGGAATAGCAATAAGAACAAGAGGACAGAAAAGTATGGTGAAAATATTAAAGTCATATTTTGTGCTTAATGAACATGAAGGTCCACATTTCTCAATGTAATAAGTTTCATGAGTAAAAATAAATGGAATGATATGAAAGAAAAAAGCAGCTTTTGAACTCACTGATATGATAAAGCTGTCAAAGAGCCCAAGGACTTCACGAACTTCATGTTTCAAATTGCCGAGATACAAATGTTACCAGTTCCTGACAGAACAAGAAAATATTTAAGTGCAGCTTAGTTCGCTCACCAGAAATTGTAATCATAGTTATAAACTATGACCACGAAGAGTGGTAGGATTACCCCTAAAAACTTTAAATGATTGTAATGCACCTTAGAATTTTTGATCAATAGAGGATGTCCCTGGATCCTGTTTTCTAGGAAGGAGCTGCACACCAAGGAATGATCGTGAAGATGGTTTCCTTGAGGAAATGGAGGGCAAGGTACGCGAAAGCCAAGACTCAGAAGGTGATTTTGGTATAGGTGGGGCAAGGGAATACTGTAAAGCGCTGAAATATGAATCTCCTTGATTATGAACTTGTTGGTTGTCAAAATATAGGTTTCTATTAGTGGGCACTTTTGAACACACCAAGGACCCAGAATCCTGATCAAGACCTTGATGCTGTCTTAAGCCTTCCAGTTTATCGACATTCCCAGTAATAGATCCTTCAGGGGAAATGTTGAGGAGCTTGATATCTTGAGTGGAAGATTCCACAGCAGGGATTTCTTCCACCCCCCTACTTTTTACCAAGATCCCAAAATCCTTGCCCGAGGAGTCCATCACCCCCTTGATATCTGAAGAACTTGAACTTGATTTCGGAGTGTCCAGCAGATGTACAGAATCAACATACAAAGTTTTCTCAACCAAAGGACTCCCTGCTCCAGACCCTTGTTTACTACTCGGATGAGATAATATTTCCCGAAAGTTTTTACGTCCTTTGTTGTATAAATCAAAACCATCAGGCTTGAAATTCTTAATTCCTCCAGGAACTCCAAGAAAGCCCATTCCTTCATGAAAGGGAGATTGAGAAGTTTCATTCCGATAGGGTGATATACCACCATTACCTGAATGTCTGTGTGAAGATGAGCCTTCTGGTGTTTGAGAATCACTCCAGCAAGTAAGCTGGTTAGATTCACTTGTCAGATTACTCTCATCCTCACGCATCTCAAGTGGTTCGAGCCTGACTAATTTGTGATTATAAACCGCATCCCAAGTATGCTGTAAAAACGAAGGAACATAAACAACCAATAAAAATATCTACCAGATATAAACAAATGAAGGAGGAGAGTTTTATCGTTACCTCGTAATCTGTTTCACATTGAGGACCAACATACGTACTTTTGGTTTGTGTGCTAACCTTGTTTACAGAAGACGTGGGAAAACGGGTCCTAACTTTCATTCCTGGAACTGGATTTAAAAGGCAAAGGGAATTCTTTAAGCAAAATCGAGGAAACAACCCACAAGCTTTTGCTGATAAGTTTCCCCTATCATCATAGTCATCATCTTCATTTTCACTTTCTTCTTCCCTTTTATCTTGGTCATAATGTGGTACTATGTTAAGCTTATGTTGATGAAGTGAAGTCCTCCTATCTCCACCGACCATGTTCTTAAACTGTTTTGGTCGTTCACGCGCTACATGCTGCTTCCTTGAAGCGTATTTAGTAGTCTCTGAAGCCATTGCCTTGGCTGCAGGCAAGAAACGATCCATCATGAAATCTCGAGTTTGCAGATCGGCCGAGAAGGTTCCAGATGGCTTCACATCAGTACCATCCAATGATTCCAATCCGCTCAAGCCACTTAGACTACAATTCAGGAAGAACGATTTTGTATCGGACAGCTTGTCAAGTGTATCTGAATAGGCATCATCATCACTGTCTTCCAAATCAGAATTCCCTTTTTCCAGCATGCCGACTTCTTCGGATTTCTCAAATCTAGTTGCATTATCATCAGCAGATGAAGCTTTCTGATGGCTAGAAACTACAATACTGGTTTGGTGCTTGACGCCATTTAGATTTTCGGATTCTTTTTCTGAAGGCTGATGATTAGCGTCGAAAAATCTCTTAGGGGGAAGCTTTGGAGCAACTGGAGGGGATTCAAGCGGGCGTGATTGTGGTCTACCTCCATCCTTGGCCCTTCCAGGGATCTTCTCCCACAGAAAAGGAACTACACCTGAGTTCCTTATTGAACCTGATATCAGGTCTGACGTGTATGAAGGAAGAGAAGGTATCTTGGGTGGGAAATTCTCTACGTTCTTCTCCTCTTCCTCAGAAGAAGCAGTTGTTGACGCGAATCGCCTCACAGTTAGAAGTGGCGCATTGAAATCCAATTGCTTTTCCTCCATCGGTTTCTTAAGCATATCAAAACCTAGTGGGTTCTACAGTTTCCTCACTCAATTCAAACTTCAATTGCAATAACCAGAGCTGAGAAACAACTAAAATGAAGTGAAAACAATTAAATAGTAAAACTCAAAATTCTCAGTTGTCCTAACAAATCTGTTCAAGTTTCTAAGTCAACGAATGACTGATAAAAATCACTTCAAGAACAATGAAATGGAAAGCTTAATAGAGTGATATTCCTATTTCTCTATCAAGGTGGTATCAATGCAAAATTACCTTCACAAAGAAAATTCTATATTTTCTGCGAGAGAACAACCAAACAAAATCAACTTCCACAGAAGGTTAATGTTTCTAATTTTCTGTTCAACAACAAGCTAACTTTCCCAATTGAGTATTCAAATTGGAATATGAATTATATTAATTGTGAGCTAAATTTCCCAATTTTGTACTGGAATTTGAATGTGAATTATATTAATTTTGTTGAACAAGAAAAGAAAAAAAAAATCTTCTAAACCCTAATATAACTTCAAAATAGAATATTTCCAACTAAAAATATAACAAAGCAGAGCCTACTTCCAGATTTTTTACTGAAACTAAAATCAAAATGAAGAACAAAACTTCAATTTTTTTAATTTTTTTTTCAAAACTTCAGTTTCCATCTCAATCACCCATTTATTTTTTATTTAAAAAATACCAAAATAAAACTACTAATAGAACCCCTAATTGGTTCTAATTTTTCCTTTATATATATATATAAAAGGAGATCAAACACACTAAAACATAAAAAAGAACGATTTAATTTCCGAATTTTTTCCTGAGAAAATATCAACCAGAGAATCAAATCAAACACTACAGAGAGAGTGAGAGAGAAAATGGAATTACCTGATTCAGAAAACCAAAAAACGGATTTTGCCGGGAAAGATGGAAATAAAGAGTAGGAGTCTCCTGAAGAAGCAAGATTTAATAAAATAGAGACTAGAAGAAAGCCAAGTGAGGAATAAACTTCTTTCTGCAACTTTTGCTTTCTTGCCGCGCTTTAAGTTACCACCGGACGTTAATGGAAAATCATTTAATCTTTACCAAAAAAAAAAAAAGAAAATCATTTAATCCTCTTTTTCATTTTCTCCATTATCTCGTGGACACATTTATTTGTATTTAAGACCAAACGGTCGTCACTGTCTTAAAACAGTATTAGAAAACCAAGACCAGACCGACTGATTGACTGGTTGAACCGGGATCAGTTCCAAAGCAGAATGATAACCCATCAAATCGGTGTGAACCGGATGACTCGACATTTGTGTTTAGGGTTGTAAACGAGCCGAGCTTTGCCCAGCCAACTCGGCTCAAGCTCGTAAATCTCTAGCAAGGCTCAAGCTCGGCTTAAAAAAATTTAGGCCTCAAGTTAAGCCGAATTTTGCCTAGCTTGGCTCAGGCTCGTAAAAGCTCGGCTCGCAAAAATTTGACTCATAAAAAGTTCAACTAGTCAAAAAGCTTAGATTAGTATACATATATTATTATTATTATTATTATATGAAATATAATATTTTAACATGTGTTTCATATTAATACATAATATAAGATATAAGAATATAAAAGTCTAATCTCATATACAAATTGTATACAAATCGAGTCGAGCCTACTCAAATTTGGCTCAAACTCAGTTAACATAGTGAGCTTTTTTGAGTCGAGCCTACTCAAATTTGGCTCAAACTCAGTTAACATAGTGAGCTTTTTTTTGGGGCACAGGCTCGGCTCACGAGTTTTATTATAGGCTAATATGAGCCGAGCCAGAGTCTGAGTTGAGCTAGTTCGACTCGTTGACAGCCTTATTTGTGTTAAGCTCTTATCTTATCTTATGAAGGCCGTGTCAACCCAAGTTGTTTGGTTGAACCGGATTGACCTGTTGAGCTGGTTGATTTCCGGTTCAAAGTCAAACACTCAGCGGCAAAGGTATCTGATTTGACGAAAACACCCTTCTTTATACCACAAATGTCGGAGACTAGGGAGAGTGGAATATTTGCTTTTTATGTACCTTTACTGGAATTTAATAAAATATAGGGAGTGGTTAACGCCTCTAATTGGGGAAAAAAGTACGTCTTTTAAATCCGTGAAAATGGTGTGAAAGATTTGCTTCTCCTAAGAAATGATAGGGTGGTAACCTCTTACAACAATAATAAGACCGTGATCGACTCCTGACCGTTTATTTAGTGGATCAGATTAGATGTCATCTTGTGAATGGTAGAACTGTCATTTTATTTGGAGTCCCATTAAATTGGTGTGACACACCAGAATTAAAACGTAAAGGTGACATTGATTTCACAAGTGGAAGATTCTTTACATTATAAGGGAGCATTATGATGATGCGATTTTGATAGACTAAACTAAAGAGAGGGAGTAAAAGCAAAATTAGGGTTATGGAAGGACTTTAAAATTAAAAATGTTTTAAGAGTTAAGAAGACAAAATATATGTATTATAAGTTTAGCACAAATAATATTAGAGGTGCAATAATAATAAGAATTGATAATTAAAAGACTCCTTAAAAACAATCAATTTCACTATTTTAGATCAACTAATAAATATGCAGGGGCGTTGCACGTGTAAATTTTAGAGACGCATGGATTTTTTAAGGGCTCGCATCCTTTATAGCAAAATGCTTATAACAATCCCTTCAGCACTGTTGAGATGTTGCTACGTAGGGTACCAAGTAGGGTACCCAAGAGAGATACCTAGGGAAAGGGGGTACCAGTGGCTTATTCATGGGGGTACTGGTGACTTATTCGTGGGATATCCTGTCCATGTGGCGCTCCCTAATTTGTGCTGTATAGATTGCTGCTCACCCTTTGTTGTAGAGGGTGCGAAGCCCCATTTTAAGTGAAATTAAAAAAGGAAATGAATCTCTAAGATTTAGTAAAGAAAGAGTTTTTTTTTGGATAGATATTCTAAATCCCAATTCGTTAGAATAACATAAGTGAAATTCTCAATCTCAATTCTAATTCTCAACTCCAATTCCACCCTGAATTCTCTGCGTCAAATACAACCTAAACATTTTTGTTGTTAAAATTTAAAAAGCGAATTTTCAGACCAATTTTGTTGTTATTGTTTGCCAAACAGAACTGTTGGTAGAAAAGGAATTAAGATAATCTCATCAGAGTCATCTTGATGAAGATCTTAGACTCTTGGGTATATGTTTGTTTAATGAGCCTCTCAAGCTCACGCAACGTCTCATGTTACTAAGTTGATAGACAGACATTGATGATGTAGATGTGGATTGATGTGATGATTTGCTCATTGCTGATTTCAAAAACACTTTTAAATTATTTTATTTATGAATTTATTTGGATTGTAATTTGAATAATGAATATTTAGATTTGATTTGTTGGGTTAGTAGAATATTGTACTCTTATGAAGTCACTGCATTATGTAGTTACTTTCGCACTCTGATTTAATTTTATAGAAATTAATTTTTTATTTTGTTATAAAATGTATGTGCCTTGATACTAGTTTTCACATTTTTTAGTTGGAACTCGAAGGTTTTACATTGAGATCCGTGCCTCCCTCGTAAGGATTTGTTCTACAATTTTTCAGGCATGATACGTCGTTCCAAATCAAGTCGATGACGATTTTGATCATAGCTTCTTCACTTTGTTTCTTTATTTGAATTTGTATAATCTTCCTTTCTTCTCTTTGCATCAATTTTTTACCATGCAAAGTGAATCATTAGAGGCGTTCCGGTGTAAGAACGAAGAACACCATGTCTCTTTTCTTCTCTTATGTCAAAAGCTGAAGAACACCGTGTCTCTTTTCTTCTCTTCTGTCAAAAGCTAGGTCAAACCTCAATACTCTAATAAAGCTTCGATTAAAGCTCCATTTGAACGCCTTTGACAGAGGGTGGAAGAACAAAGAACGCCGTATCTCTCGTCTTCTCTTCTGTCAAAAGTTATAAGTAAAATCTCAAAAGTCATATGAGAAGACAGACCTGTCTTCATTTATCCTTTTATTTTTATTTTTTAATAATACCCACTCTCATATAAAAGTAAAATTTAAACGACACTGATTTAAAATAAAAAGGAAATTAGAAAAGCGTATCAGTGGAGCACAACTATATCCCACTCAAAAAAAATAAATAAATAAATAAAGAAAAAAAATTCATTGATGAAACAACTAATAATAATCAGATTCAATTAGTTAAATTTACTTCAGGGACTTGGAAGTTTGCTCAGGCTAAATATTCTACAATTAAAAAAGAAATTCTTGCATCGAAACAATTTTTTGCCCGTTGGCAAACTATCTTATTTATTTTTGATTTTACAATTGAACATATCAATGGTGTTTCTAATTCTCTACCTGACTTCTTAACTCAAAAATTTTTGCAAGAAAAATATGATACCCAAACTTAATCGCGGCAAACAAGCCATTGATGAAACCTCCTCCAAAACCTCTTCCTATTCATAGGCTATTATCCGACCATCACCTTATCTTAATTATCCACGTAATATTCCAAAGCCCTTTCCGGTTCAAGAATATCCTGAGCACAAATATTCACCCAAGGGTATAATCGACATACTTCTCCTTGAATACAATGAAATCAATGTTCCTGCTATCCTTTGCCAATCAATATTTTCTACCTAATTCTCATTTTCCTTTTGATTGTCTCAAAAATGGGCAATTTTATGAGTCAATTTTGACCAAATCTTGCTCTGCCTTTATCACTCATTCACAACTCTAATGACAATCATCACTTTGCATATTCCAAATTTCAAATACTTAATATCATTGGAGGGATATCAAGACTCTTAAATTCTTTTACCAACAACAAAATCGAACTCCTTATTCCTATTGGGTTTATATCAAAGGCATTTGTCTTTTTTACCAAAATAAATATTTTAAACACTCCTGCTTCTTATTCTTTTGTCCAAGTTTCACATCTCCCTTTCCATCTTGATTTCTTCTTGGTAGAAAAAATTTGGTCTTATTCCTGACTTCCTTTCGCAACCACTCCTTGAATCTAATGACCTTAATTTTCATAATAATCCAAATCTCAATAATGATGCTCATTTTCCCGGGCTCACATCCTCTACAGCTTAAGGGTTACAGCAATCCATACAGCACCGTTGGATTGCTGCCACGTGGGTACCTCAATGGTAC
>JAUPMG010000005.1:7433636-7449745 GCA_031762675.1 Pachysandra terminalis
AGAGAGAGAGAGAGAGAGAGAGAGAGAGGTGGTTTACCGGAATCAATGTAGGTCGTCGGAGATGGGGTTATCTGATGTCGGAGTGGGGGAGTGAGAAGATTGCCGGAACTGAAATCATGGGAAAAGAGCTTTGTTGCGTTGGAGAAAAGAAGAAAGAGAGCAACTCGTGTTTTGAGGAGACAGTTGGGTTTGACTAATTCTCAATCAAAGAATTACAAAAAACAAGGATTAGGGTAAGAATTGTAAAACTTCAATTTTAGCCTAAATCCAATTCTAAGGAATTGAAAGAGAGAATTTCAATTGTAATTCTTTGGTGCTCACGAAACTTAAGAATTATAATTCTTTAACCTAATTCCAATTCTCGGGCCCAATTCTCAGTCCAATTCTTAGTGTCCAATACAACTTCATATTTGAGAGAAACCTTATGGAAACCTAACTTCAGAAGTGAAGTTACATATTTATAATAAAACTTCACGGGCCGGATATGGAAAATAAACCCGAGTCGGGGGTGCTTCTCCCGAATCCCTCAAGATGAGAGCGCAACTTACTCACATAGAAGTGGGAACAAAGAATATCTAGCTCCACAAACCCAACAATTTGTTGTTGCTGTTTGACAAACAGAACGGTAGGTGGATGAAGAATTAAGATAATCTCATCAGAGTCAGCTTGAATCCAATCACTCTCTTGTTATCTCTTGCAAGAAACATAAACTTGTTTGGGTAAATTATTTCCTTATTATTCACAATTGAGTTTTCATATATTTATAGATCGCAAGGTTACAGATCGAATCTTTACAAAGATAAAATTGAGAAGAATACACAAGAAAAAGAAACTAGAGTCATCTACTTAAAGCACACCTGGAAAGTCTGTGAGTGATTTGTGTGTGTGAATGGTGAGAGAGATTTCTGATTGAGTGATTTGTATGAGTGAATGGTGGGAGAGATTTCTGTTTGATTTTGGAGATCTTATGCAATATTGTTAACATCTCTTTCTCCAAGCTGTAAGGATTTATTTACTTTTCCGTTTGGGTCTCTGAATTTAATTCCAGTCCTTAAATCCTTCCAATGACTTCAACATTGTTTACTCCAAACCAAGGCCCTCTCTGAAACACAGAGAAAGAAAGAAACAAACCCATTTCATGGTCATGGGTTCTTCTCTTCTCACTCTCTTTCTCTTCTCTATCTTCCTTCTTCACTACCCTCTCTCTTCCAATGCAAACCTCCAAAGAACAAAGCTCTTCCGATCATCACTCACTTCTCAGGCAACACCAAAGGGAGCTCCCTATACCACCTACTTCCAAGTGACCAAACCCGTCTTATTTTCTAAAGCAAAACCTTGTTCTTCTCTGGTCCTTCAACATGATTTCGGTTCCACATATGGTAAACCACCTGTTCTTGCTCAGTACAAACCCCCTTCAAACTGCCCATCTCAAAATTTCTCCCAAATCATCCTTGAATGGAAAGCAACCTGTAAGGGGAGACAGTTTGATCGAATTTTTGGTGTTTGGTTGGGTGGTGTCGAGCTTCTCCGAAGCTGTACTGCAGAACCGAGAGCTAGTGGCACTGTTTGGACTGTTGAGAAGGACATTACAAGGTATTCTTCATTGCTTAAGAACCCACAAACACTAGCTGTTTATCTTGGTAATATTGTTGATGGAACATACACTGGGGTTTACCATGTTAACATCACATTTCATTTTTATCCTTCTGAAAAATCTGATGTTGTGAAGTATGTTTCCGGGATCAGTCCCTTGGCCGATTTGATATTACCCATTTCGCGAAACCTTCCTTTGAATGATGGGTTGTGGTTTGTGGTCAAGCATTCGACCGATATTCAATCCAAGGAGTTTATGATTCCTCGAAATTCTTATAGGGCTGTGCTTGAGGTTTATCTTTCATTCCATGAGAATGATGAATTCTGGTATGGGAATCCTCCCAATGAGTACATACATGCGAACAACCTTACGGGGACGCCTGGAAATGGATCTTTTAGAGAGGTTGTGGTCATTCTCGATGGAAAGGTAATCGGTGCAATCGTGCCTTTTACCGTGATCTATACCGGAGGAGTGAATCCTCTTCTATGGAGACCCATTACTGGAATTGGGTCCTTTGATCTTCCTTCTTATGATATCGAAATTACCCCATTTCTAGGGGAGCTTTTGGATGGAAAGCCCCATGAATTTGGGTTTGTTGTTACGAATGCTCTGAATGTGTGGTATATAGATGCAAATTTGCATATTTGGTTGGACTATAAAAGATGGGAAACCGAGGGAAAGCTGGTTAAATGGGAGTGCTTGTCTCTTCTCATCTCTTTGGAATCGGACTTTAAAGGTTTAAATGGAACATTCCTGACGACCACAAATAGGTCGATTTCTTCAATTGGATGGGTGAAGTCCTCAAAAGGGAATATCACAACCTACTCATCCCAACAGTTCAGTTTCATGAATTCAATGAAGATAGGGAAGAATGGGGATTTGCAGATTGTGAATCAGAGCATAAACAGCAATAGTATGACTTATGCCATGCTCCCATCTTCTTTTATGTACTCGAGTGAATCGTATCAAAGTTTTCCGTTGTATCTATACACTGACGAAGTGGATCAACAAAATGGTAGTCGCGCTTCAGTTGCAAACGTCTCATTAGGATTCTATCATAACAGCTTTTTGGGTTCTGATAATGGTTACTCACTCGGCTCTCTCAGAAATTTGCAGGATGGACTGGGTAATATGCTAGTAAAGGGGCACTTGGTAACCAGTGGATTGGGGAGCACGAAACAATTATACAGGTATTTTGGTGATGTATGCTACTTTAGGAACGTGAGCAGTACGAACTACACTATTATTTATGATGAAAAAATTGAAGACTCTTGTGTGGAAACACCACCAGTTACTTGTGCTTTGAATTGAGGAAATGGAGGCCTTGTTCAGTTCGGGGAGCCTTTCTTGAAACTGATTTGCAAGATAAACATAAGAGGGCTTAGATTGGTTAAGTTGGTTTCTGTTGCTCCCTAAAGAGTTGTATTAACTCCTATGTAATGTTTCTTTCAGGAATTCTGTGCTTGCATGCAATGAATAATCATGTCTCTAGATTTTCATAATTCTGAGAGCAAATTGCGTTGAATTATAAGCCATAAGATTTTTATTATTTGCTATGAAGGCCGATACAACCGATACCGATACGGATTGGCCGATCCGGTCCGATCCAATTTTTTTTTTCAATGGGCAATGGATCGGACTGATCCGAGCGATACCAAGACGGATTGGCCGATCCGGACCGATCCAATTTTTTTTCTTTTTTTTTTTTGAAGGACGATCCAAAACTTGGATCGGACCAGGATTGGCCGATCCAATACCGGATCGGGATCAGCCTAGACTGGTCCGATCCAAGATCTCGAGAATAAAAACCTTGATCACAATTAACCCATTGTGATGATTGTATACCAAACTGTTTCCTGTTTAAAGAATGTGCATTAATCTTTTTATTTACAGGTCCTGAACATTGTTTGGTCATGATTCTGATTCAATGCCAATGGTTTGGTCTGGAAGGTAGACATTTGGGCAATCACAAAAGCTGCTCGTACTGCAGTATGTGGCAGCTTATTATAGCATTTCTTGAATCTTTTTTTCCTATCCTCAAAAAATTGATCTGGCAGATGCTACTAATATTAGTGTTGCTAATAGGAGCATCACATTATTTCACCCACTGGCGTCAAGCATTAGGGAAGAGGTGACCATTTTTATGGCTGCTTTCTTCTTTGCACTTTGAATTTCATGACTGTAAACTTGAATCTTTCTCCAGGATGGGTTATAATATTTTCAAATTGTATAGGAGGTAAAATTCATCAAAAAAACTATATTGACCTTCTAGAAGTTGTTATAAAATTACCATACATTTCAATCGACTAATTTTATTTTTTTTTTGATATATATCCACAAGATAGATAATCTCATGAGGTGAATCAAATTTTTTTTTCCTTCTTTGATGAAATGAATATGTTGAAACCTCTAGAAGATGCTATATATCTTATCTTTTTAGCTTCAGTGACTCCTTGTATTTAATCAGAATTATTATGAGCAGCCTTCTTTAGAGATGGAATATTTTTGCTTGATTCATGGTGGGATAGTTAGACGATAAGCTACCATCGAGGAATTCATGCTCATTATGATTTTACTCATTTCATTGTCTTTTCATTTCAATGTGGAGGAAATGCGTTATTAATTTCCAAAGGTGTCATGAGCTTTTTATCTATAAGCACTTATAAGCCTTGTTGTTGCTATTCCAAGTCCCTGCAAATGTTGATTATACTTGTCCATTGTAAAGCATTGTGGAGGCAATTCAATGCAGTGACAATACAGGAACAGGATCAATCAGGCCATAGCTGTTCAGGCATGCTTTTGTATATTGCTCTCTGAACATTTTTCTTTCCTTGTATAAATTATATAACTCTCTCCTGAGATTCTTGGAATAGGCAGAAACCAACACTCACTGTAAGCCAGTAAGTTTATTGAAGTTATGCATCTGCTGTTCTTTTATTTATTTTATTTTTGACATTGGAAAGGAGGTATATTCGTATACTCACACACACCACATGGACCTGGTCCGTGGTCTTGGGTACAACCCACAAGACTTTATCAGTCCAAGCGGCACCTTCTTTCCCCATGAGCCTCATATAAAAACAATTTAAATTGTTTGTACTTTACCATTCCTACATTGCCCTTATGTTTCTTAATTTGTTTTCTATTTCATCTATAAGTTCTTATTTGTGCCTTCTAAATTCCTATGAGGGATGTGTCTAAGCCATAGCCTAACCTACTCTGCAAAAAACTGTCATGTTGCTTCCATGTGAATCTCTTAGTTGATCTGTTCTCATCTTGTCTCCCATCTTCTCATCTTTCTTTGAAGAAAAAAGATTGACTCCAACTATGCTTCAACTTTAGCTATGGTGAAGGCAACTTGATCTTATCTACTGACTCAGCATCTCAGGAAATCTGGTTTGATGTTATCTTTGGCATTCTACAAGATTTGTGTGCTTCTATCTCTGTCATTTTCTCTTTTTCAGATCTCATCTTGCAAGCAGCTTCTCCAGTCATTTCCATCTTGGCCTATGGTATTTTGTTTGATTGAGGTTCTATCTCTTCTGATGATCTTATATTTGGTTAATTACTCTAATTACGGAAAATTGTGTATTTTATGTAATTACTCTATGTATCTTAATTTAGAGTTTGGATTCATGCATTTCTCCTGAATTTATGTGATATGCGGATTTGTATGAGAAATTGTCTTTATGTCTGAATGCTATAGCCATTGTATTTTTGACTTAAGCTCTAAGAAAATATACAGGCCTGACATGCCAGCTTTGTGTCCATAATTTCCTCTTGTGATAATCCCAGCAAAATTCATGAACCATTTGATGCTTGCGGAACCAAAACCTGATTAGATAATCAAATTCACGTGGTTAAGTCCTTTTGTGTCAATGTATGCCAAAATTAAACCTCTTCTTACAGCCAAGTTTCTATTTATCTGATGCTCAAGAGAATCTTTTTGGCAAGGAATTCAACATTATGTACAAAGTGGTTTTTGAGGTTTGGATATGAGCACATATTGTAGAATGCAATTTGCATAATTAGTCGAGATGCAATCTCCATTACTGGTATTCTTTTTCAGTTGCAGCAGATTAGAGGACATTTGTAGGGTAAGTCTACCTGTGCATTTAGTCTTAGAAACAATTTGAATCTTAGAAGTATTGGATGTACAAGTTACTTTTTTCCCACTCTAATTGTTAACAACTCTAATCACTTAAGCTATTCCATAAGATAGAGGTAGAAATGTAGTTTCATGGAATACTTTGATACTTGAATGTTTTTACAATGGTGGCAAGGGAATGAAGCTGTTCTACTGTACGGTTGTACAGCAAGAGGAGGTAATAATTTTTTTTTTTTCACCAAATGATAAGGAAAAATCCTAACCAAATTATCCAGCCTTGCTATATATTTCACCTGTAAGCTAGACCCCTGTCATAAGGTAACCCTTCTGTGCCATAGTGTTTAAACTCGGTATCGGATAGGGGATTGTCGCGATCCGATATAGAGTTGGATCGGTGATCCAAAACATGGCCCAATTTTTATTTTATTTTAAAAAGAAACTTTTTAAGGGGTGTCGAATGATCCATATTGGATCGTTGTGACTCATCCGAAACCGAGTTAGATCATCTAGATCGGATGATATGACTAGGTTTCAGACCGAGTCGGAGCATTTTTAATAAATTAGGGATCGGCTTGGGATCGCAACTCGTCCCGAGCCGATCCTAAGTTGGATCGGCCGATCCTTTACACCGTGTTCTGTGCTTACATTGTTAGAACAGGGGTTAATTAGTCATTTGGTTGCGTGAGTAGGTTCTCAGGCTCATTTGGACTCATGAAGTTATATGGGAGCTAGACAGGGTCTAATTATATTTTTCTTGTCCTAGACCCCTGGTTCCAGTTAATTAGTACGAGAGATGATTCTAATGTAATTATGGTGGAAAAAAGAAAGTAAACTAGTTATTCCTCTGAGTATATTCTGTTGCAAGTTAAGTTTTTATCCTTTCTGTATATTTTAAAGGTAATGATGTTGCTTACTATAGAACTTACTGCAGAAATCTCCATCATTTTACTCATGACAATGTTGGGTTGGAAGAGGATCAAGATGATGTTGAAGATGGGATATCAGTGCACCTGGAAAATTCTAAAGTCCCAGATTTGAAGCCAAATATCCTGTTACAGCTCAGTCAAATATCTATCCATTCAGCTTCTCCTACCATTTAGCCATTTCAAAATCCAAATCACCTATTAGATTCTAAAGACCGAAGCCTAACAGAAATGGCCATGAGAAGTGTTGAACAATGCTTCAACAAGTTCTGGAAATCCGAGAATGGACCTCAGCGGCAAAGAGGTATACTTCCTGTAATCTGAAGCACCTAATGTGATTGCCATGCAATAGGCAGTGTTCTGTATTCATTTCTCTCCACTTTTTTTTTTCTTTTTTTTTTGTGACATGTAACCCCCGACCCCACTTAGTGGGGATAGGATAAACCCCGGATACATGACCCCACCCACAAGGACCCTATACCAAGTAAGCCCGGGAACTCGAAACTGGGACCTCCAGTTTGTGAGCTGGAGAGCCTGCCAGTTGAGCTAACCCATGTGCAAACTACCTTCTCAATATGCTTTTCGTAGGATTCTTGAACCTGCTTTTGTGACAATGGTATACTGGAGCAATATCATGGCATTTTTATGTGTCATTAGGGCTAACCCATCATTCTTTATGAACACATGTAGCTTCTATACATACAAAATACAAAAGAAATCATATCATCAATAAAACCTTCCAGGAGAGAAAGTTCCCTTCCCTGGCTAGTCATCCTTGTAAATACAATGAAGAAACAGAGCTGAAATTCAAATGGCTAGCTATCCATCGAATTGATTATTAAGGTGTCTTGCAATTCAGTTTTACACAAGCTTAATGCATTAAGTTCAATATCAATTGGAGTGAAATTTTAAAACAATATGGCCAAATCCTTAGTTGAAAGATAATGGAAATGAGAACAGTAAGAATAATCTTCGAACTTTAAACTGAAGACGAAGCCTTCAACGCAACACATCAAACTGGTTCCTCTTCCACTGCAGAGGTTGGTGTGGGTTTGCTGTTTCTTCTAATTTGGTCCATGGAAATTTATGTTTCGCAATCTTTTGCTTCTTCGCAGCTACACCCAAAATATCTCCATTGTTCTAAAAAAATGAGGCAAGATCAAAACAATTAAAAGTATCTGTAGGACATCATAAGACCATTCCTTTGTGACTTATAGCTGTTCGAATGGTTACAATTATAATAACTGTTGAAAATGATCAATATGGAACAATTGATTATCTATCCTGAAGATTTTTTTTTTTGTTTCCAAATATTTGAGATTAATTTCTGAATTATGAACAGTTTATGAATGTCAGAGATTGTCTTATGCATTTTGAACATTTAAGTGTTTGAGCAGCAGAATTCCATACCTGGAGACAGAGCCCCTCTTCAACGTCACAAATGGGATAATCCTGAGGACAGCAGTAAACGGTTCCAGTGCAGCATACAGCATTCTCATAAGCACAGCAACCATAAAGTAGGCATAAGTCAGAAAGTTCAAGTAAGCAGCAACAAGTCTCAGTAGCTGGACAATAGGAGAAGTCTCCGCACTGACTTGGTGAAGGAGAAGGAGAGGGAGGAGGCGGTGGTGGCGAAGGTGGTGGAGGTGGAGGTGGTGGAACATATGGTGGAGGAAAAGGAGAAGGCGAAGAAGACTTTTTTGTTGGATAAGAAGCCATGGAATTGATTGCACAAACCCCATATTCCAAATTAGTATTCCTCCTTATGTATATGTACCCTCCAATCCCCCAGCTAGTTCCCCATGAGTTCTTCACTATCCAATAATCTTCACCATTTTGAGAGGCATATCCGACGATCAAAACCGCGTGGTCGACGTTACTAGGACTGCTCGAGCAATCCCCATCATAAATTCCCTGATCATGAACACCATTTATATTTGAATTTATGTTTTGGATATCCAAGAATAGAAGTGAAATGTGTTTTAACCATTTGTTATACATTGTTGTGTTCTTCTTTAACACCTCAAGCTTTTAGAGTGAGTGGTTATTAACATGGTATCAGAGTAGGAGGTCGAGTGTTTGAATTCCGGGAGTATATGTTTGTGTGTTTGTTCTCCTACAGATGTGTTGTTCCCGTGCAGATGTGTGTGGTTTGTGTTTGCCTCGGTGCCCTGTATTCTCTTATGGATGTGTTGTTCCCGAGGGTGTTGAACCATTTGATATACATTGTTGTGCCGTTCTCTAACAACTTAAGCTTTTAGAATAAGTGGTTATTAACATGATATCAGAGCAGGAGGTCTAGTGTTCGAATCCTAAGGTTATGTGTTTGTGTGTTTGTTCTCTTACGGATGTTTTGTTTCCGTGCAGATGTGTGTAGTGTGTGTTTGCCTCGGTGCCCTCTCACGGATGTGTTGTTTCTAAGGGTATTGAACCATTTAATATACATTGTTGTGCCGTTCTCTAACAGCTTAAGCTTTCAGAGTAAATGGTTATTAACAAAATGAACATAAACTAGACTCACCCCTGTGTATAGTTGAAAATCTTCTGCAGAGCCGTCAATTCCCACACTGATAGGTTGTTGAACAACAGCACAGAGAAGAGCACTCTCTTCTTGAGCTACATCTTCATAGCCATCAATGGTTACTACTTTGTTTTTCTCCTAATTACACAGAGGAGTGAAGCTGGTATTTATTCAAAGAGCATAACTGAGAAAGCAAGGAAGTATATAGTTTTGAATGAGGAAATGGGCGAGGGAAGCAGACCTTGGGTGTGTTACATGTTCCATCTTCTGCAGTGTAAGGATAGTCGGATTCTGTGTCGATTCCTCCATTGTTTATAACCCATTCGAAAGCGTAATCCATGCTGCCGCCTTCACATCCCTGGTTGGTGGTGTCACAGTCTACGAGTTCTTGTTCTGAAAGGCTAATAAGGTCTCCAGTAACAATGGCGTTTATTCCTTCCATGGCTCCGGTTGAAGAGAATGACCAACAACTCCCTATAAAAAAATTGTTTGACGAAAAAATATTCTGAAAAGCAGCTAGGAATTGGGAAGCAAATCGTCTACGATGTTTTCTGCGTACCAATTGAACAGTGTCTCAAACTGGCTTCTACCTAAAAATTCGGGTATAAATTTATTTCCCATATTCCTTTGAACACAGGATAGAAATCAATGTCATGTATGCATGACAAGTGGGGTCTACTTTACAAAACAAATAGGAAAAATTACATATAAGCCTTATTTTATAGCTTTATCTTTTCTCTCAGTTATCTATAATTTTATTATCTACTTATTCTCTCTACTTTATAATTTATTTGTCATTTTAGTCATATAACAATGCCAACTAAGATAAAGCAATATTCTAAAAACAAAAAATTAAAATTAAAACCTATAAAAATATTCAAATACTTTTGTTAAAATCAACAAAGACCCTCTTATCATCTCATCACCCCATCATTACCACTACCATGATCCCCACCCCAAACCCACCACCAACAACACCACCCAAACCACCACCACCACCACCACCCTCACCCCACAACCACCCCACCACCACCCCAACCCTGGTGGTAGTGGTGGTGGTGGTTGGGGGGTGGGAGGGGGATGGTGGTGGTGGTGGTGGTGGTGGTGGTGGTAGGGGTGGGTGGAGGATGGTGGTGGTGGTGGTGGGGTGAGGGTGGTGGTGGTGGGTTTGGGGTGGTGATTGTGGTCGTGGGGTGGTGGTGGTGGTGGTGGTCGGGGGGTGGGGGTGGGTATTTTTATAAGTTTTAATTTTAATTTTTTTATTTTAAAATATTACTTTATCCTAGTTGTCACTATTATATGACTGAAAATGACAAATAAATTGTAGAATAGGAAAGATAAGTGAGTAGCAAATTTATAAGGGACTAAAAAAAAGATAAAGTTGTAATGTAAGACTTATATGTAATTTTCCCAAACAAATATGTATAGCTTTGAATGGTGAATTTTATATCCGAACAAGGTATCAACTCTTGGTAGGGTGGAAGCTAGTTTTGGATTAATATGTCTTCTAAGAGTTTTAAAATGATATGTGACAGAAAATAATAGAATTTTTTTTTCCTTTATTATGTACCTTGATACCATTCGGGGACGACATGTTACAGTGGGGCCTATTTTGCAAAACAAACATGTCTTGCTTTGAATGGTGTCTTGCTTTAATTATAACAAATACCTTGTGTGGGCATAAAATTATTTTCCAAAAACTTGCTCCTCAGCTGTCAATACTTAATTGGGTGGTCATGGAATTAAACATTCTTAGCTACATAAGCATTTTGAAGAAAAACTGGTAAGAAAAAGAAAGAATATATATACCACATTGTTCTTGGTTCTTAACGGCAGTTACAATTCCTTTCTTCCTCCAATCCAAAGACGAAGGTGCTTCACATGTCACCACCTCTTTCCTCTCCCTTTTCATCCAAATGAGAGTCTTCTCTCTCTTTGGCTTAGTCACCTTAGACAAATAAACTTCCTTGAACTCTTCATTACTCATATCAGCAAACCTGTTTAACCCCACAACATGCCCTGAAGATGATGATCTTCTATTCGAATTCTTCTCTATTACATACCTGAGATTCTTCCGAAAATTCTCCAATCTCCTCTCCACCTCTTCTGCATGATTGTAAACCTTTCCATGCTTCTCTCTCCATTGCCGAAACAGCTCGACCACTCGCTCTTCCGTGACGGCCAACTCGTCCGACAACTCATAACCAACGATGGAGAACTCGCTTGGGAGACACGAACCAAGGCTTATAAAAGATGCCCAGAGAGAGAAAAGGACGGCGAGTTGGGTTTTCCGGCGATCCATTTTGGTCTTAGCTTTATGGTTGATTGCTTGGAATAGCTTTGTTGTAACAAAATTGTTTATAAGGTGAGAAATGAAACCTACCGTTCAGCTCAGTCTCGGAGATTTTCAGTTATTATTTTTTATTTAAAAGTACAAAAAGGACCTTTAAAGAAATGGGGGTGCATTTTGAAAATTTGTGATAGATTAAAATTAAATGGATCTTTTAATAATTTAGTCTTTGGTAAGTCATGCTCGACTCGTCTACCCGTCACTGAGATTTGACTTTTAAGACGTAACTACCAGTCTAAGTTGGTTTCTATGTTTGGTTGTGTGACTGTGAATTGTCGTATGTGTGAACCACGTGATCCTTCTCACCGGTACAATTTGAAAAAACCAAAATTTTATTTTATTTATTTATTTTTGTTTTAAGTAGAAATAGAATGATTACAAATAGATGTGGCAATTGGGCGGGTTGATAGGGATATTAACGGCTTAACACTCAACCCAAATTTGCCCGTTTAATAAACAGGTTGAACTAATCAAACCAGTATCCATCCAGTCTTAACCCGTTTGACATGTTTTAACCCGTTTAAATTTACTATTTTTTTTTATTATTTATTTTAAATATTTCATCTCATATCATGTATAATAAACCTGATTACAAGTTGCAACGAGATTGTAATTTAATATTCATTTTTTTTCGTTCAATAATCTTACTTAATCTCATGTAACTAATAATAATGCAATATAACTTACAATATTATACTTTTTATTTTTTGGAAAGTACAATATTATACTTTCCTTCTCTAATGCTCCAACCTCTAGCAAGTTAGCAGCCTAACTCTATTATATATATTTATTGGCTAGGCTGGGTTGGAAACTCATATCAAGTGATATCTCTTTATGGAAAACTTTGTTCTCGCAAAAATACATTACTCAGGTCCTCTACTTCATCAAAAGCCTAGAACCAATGATTCATGTGCATGGAAGGGTATCCTCAAAGCTGTACCTCTGCTCACCTCTGGTCTTCTTTGGATTATAGGCAATGGTCATTCAATTAAATTATGGGAAGACCCTTGGATTCCTGGTATCTCTCCTCAAAATCTCAGCATTTATAAACCTCCAGGAACTACTTATCATTGGGTTTTTCAGCTTATTGATCAAGACACTGGATATTGGAATCAATTCTCTTTGGCCATCTGATATTACCCATAAGATCCTTTCCATTCCTCTTGGTCTATCTAATCAATCTGATCAGTGTATTTGGTGGCCGGCCAAGAATGGTTCTTGCACAGTCAAGACTGCATATATCCAAGCTTCTTTGATGAGCAATGTTACTCCCCCTTGTGATAAATTTTGGGAATCACTCTGGCATCTTCCGCTCCCTCAGAAGATAAGGTTGTTCTTGTGGAAACTAGCCTTGAATAAGCTACCAACACAAGTTTATCTTCATAAGATTTGGGCTCATGTTGATGAATTGTGCCCTCTACGTGCTTCTGCAGTTGAGACTCAATATCACATCTTCTTCAATTGTCCTTTTAGTCGAGCTGTTTGGTTTGGTTCTCATCTTGCTATCAGACCTTCAGCTAACCTCATTACAACTTCTCGACAATGGCTTCAAGAGTTATGCTTTAAGAAATTTGATTCTTGTGAACAAAGATCTTTCTTTCAAACTTATTGTGGCTGTATTCTGTGGGAAATCTGGAAACACCGCAACAATCACTCTTTTGATTCGAGTTCCTCTACTCCCTTTGAAGTTATTTGCTGTGCGTAAATCCTTTGTAATGAATTCAGGCATCCCAGTTTCAACAAGTTCAGTGTCAAGTGTCGAAGGAATGTTCCCATATCTTGGAAATGTCCCCTGTATCCTTTCCTTAAACTCAACTTCGATGGGGCGTTTAAATCTGGGTCTTCTATTGGTGCTTATGGTGGCCTAATTCATGATTGTGATGGTAGTTTTAAAGGTGGAGTTGGTATGGTTTTTGATTGCACTTCTAGTCTTTTAGCAGATGCTCTTGCTGCTAGAGAAATCCTTATCTTGGCCAAAAAGCTGTATGGTGGAGCTATTCATATTGACGGAGACTCTTCGTTGATTGTTGAATTACTCAAAAACAAGTTGATGATAGTACCTTGGTGTATTGCTACTGTTATCAAAGATTGACTTGATCCAAGCGTTTGATGACTGCATCATCTCTTTCACTTACAGAGAAGGGAATTCAGCTGCTGATGTTTTAGTTAACTATTGTCTAGACAATAGCCTTTCTTGTTGTTGGTTAGCTAATCCTCCCACTGTTGTTCGGGATGCTTTATCTCTGGACTCTTGTGGTGTACCTACGTTTCCAGCTCTATATACATAAATGTTGTTTTTCTACCAAAAAAAAAACCTCTTTATATATATAATTGATATATATCTTTTAAAGTATATTAAAATATTAAAATGTATAGTATAATAATCTGACGGGTCAACCTAAATGACCTGTCTATTTGCTGGTTGAAAACACTCGACCCAAACCTGCAAAAACTTGGACTAGTTGATGGGTCGAGCTTGAAATTGCCAGCTCTAATTACTAGGATTTACTAGGATTGAGGTCTATTGTCATCTATAGACGAGTTCATACACTAGATCTACGAGGACTCACTCAAATGTGTCGTTCCATTTCTTCTTTGGAGTATTTGGAAGGTCGGAAACTCTCTGGTCTTTCAAAATCACTCCCATAGTCCTGATCTTGTGCTTTGAAATTCCAATTGAAATATTCACAAGCTATGACCGATAACAATCTTCCTTTCCTACCCATGTAGCGACCCGTGTCTTTAAATTATAATTAATATAATTTAATTATAATTAACAATAATATTCACTTACAACTAATTATAAAGGGTTGTGTGTCGAATTAACTGAACTAGTACTTGATTGTGATTACAACAAACCATAGGACCATTATTCTAATAGTGAAAGATTAAAATGAAAAATAGGTTTAATTTACTGATTAGGTGGGTTATCTAAATAAGAATTGGCTTTAAGGGTTTGTGTATAATTTTAGAAACACTTGGGGTCACTTAAGTAATTTTTAAATTAATTCTTGGAGATTAGAGTCTTGAAGTGAGCAAGTCATTAAGGGTAGTTTAGACTATTCATTAGATTTGAATTTGAGTTAAGATTTGGGTAGAGGGAAGGGATCCATGATCCCCACCACCTTCTAAATAAGGTACGTGGGATTGTGGGAAGTTTTTCTCAACCACTTTCCATTGCCTTGTATAACATGATTAAGCAAGGGAAGAGAGGGAAAAGGAATCTGGGTTTTTGATTGAAGGCTAAGGAAAAGAGAGAAGAATGAATAAAAGCTAAGGGAGATCTAAAGGAAGAAGAAAGGATGCGAGGATATGATTGATGGGTGATCGAATGTGTGGAAAATTTGCAGAAAAAGCTTAGGAAGAGAGGTAAGGATATCCAGAGTTACTACAGTAGTTGTTTGTTTTTATTAGATTATGATGATTCTCTAGGAATAAACATTTAGATCCATTAATATTGCATGTTGATGTGCAATAATCCATGCATATATTGAGTTTTATTTATTGATATGAATATATGAATTTGTATGCTTGAATCATGATTTTATGTTAAATCTCACATGTATAATCCTAGTTTAAATATTAGGTTTTGTTTTTAATATGATGAATTGATGTTTGGTAATATATTTGATGTTTGGTATGTGAAAAAGTGTGAAATTAAGGTTATGTGAAGTTCGGCATGAAGCCCTAGGAAAATCTAGAAATTTCTGGGCTGAAAAATAACCATCGGCAGAACTATCGGTCTCACCGAGCCTTCTTCTGAGCTTAGATAATTTATTTAATATTTTTCTGTAATTTTTCTGTTAGTGAGGAACATAACGCAATAAGTTTGAAGCGATTCTGACAAGTATAAAATTTCTTATAACCAAAATACTGAACTGATGTCGAAGCTGAAACAGGGCCCGACAAGTAGCTCGGCTGCTACTGAGCTATCTGCCGAAAACCCAAAAGTTTATGCCTTTGTTACCGAGGCTCGTCAACTACTGATCCTATCTACCAAACTTGGATTATTTATTTTATATCTTTCGGCCTTTCCATATCAATTAGGAACACAATGGTCAATGTTTGGGGTAATTTCGATAAATATTTAATTAGTTGCAGTTAAACTACTGAACGTAGGTCAAGACTGGAAAAACCCTCAAAAGTTTTACCCTTTCTACCGAGCTTCAGCAGTTACCGAGCCACCTTCCAAGCCCAAATAATTTAATTTGTATTTTTTTAGAATTACCTTATTTGTTAGGAAAATGACCCTTGGTAAGTAGCTCGGTAGCTCTTAAGATGCTACCGAGCTTAGATGGCCCCCAGTCCAAACCTCGAAAACATAGTCTCAACCCGCCCAAAAATTACTTAGACCTGACGGGCCATGGCCGGCCCGCACAAGTTGACACCCTTAGATGTTGGTGAAACACCCCGTTGACAGCTGCCTGTCGGAGCAGATGACGAAGTCCCGTCGTTTCATCGCGCACTCGATCACGTGACGAGATTGAATAAGACACGTGACACTGATTAGTCTTCCTAGAAAGCCATCGCTTTCTCGCCCTTTATTCCTATCGATCACAAGCGAATTTTTATATTGAGATTAAGCTCCGCTTCTCCTATCGAAAACAAGCCAA
>JAUPMG010000005.1:7461736-7476137 GCA_031762675.1 Pachysandra terminalis
ATTAACTACTTACTTGAAGATTTGGATGGGATGAAGCAAGGAAAGATTATTGGAGGCTGTACTTCCTCTTCTTCTTCACGTTCTCTCTGCAACACCACCAAAACAGAATCCAAAAATTCCAGTCCCTTTCAAGCTCTCTAAACTCTCTCTTCTCTTTGATTTGAACGAACCCAACAGAAAGAGATGATGTGGGGATAACCTTCCCCCTACAATCTCTCCCTTAATGCCACCAACAAGGCCACGAACTCCCCCTTCCACAAAACCAGTTCAACGCACGATTGTGCATTGAACCAATTCAAACCAAACTAGTAATTACACTAGTTACCCCTCAAAATAAATAATTACAGATAACCCCTAAGCTTAATTAATTAATTAGATTTTACACCCTAAGTCTAATTAATAAATAAAACAAACAATTAAATACCAAAAACATATAGGACAAATTATTAAGGGTTTTAGGTCATTACAGAGAGTAGGCCGGCTGTAAATGGATTGGATTTGGGCCGGATCTATTGTGATCCGAGTTTGAATCCGATTACGTCTTAGGAGATCTGTATTCAATTAAAGATCCGCAGGATCTTTCGTATATTTTATTAAATCCAAATCCGATTATTTTATAAGATCCATATTTGAATCCGATAAAGATTCGAATTCAATTAGAGTAAGAATAGGGAAGATGAGGCTGGGTTTTGAGAGGTTATAATGGGCTTCGAATATGAATATGTTCTGAACAATCGGAATTTCAAAATCTTTTTCCGAATTTTTTATTTAAAATTGATCAATTCATTGATTTTGTTCTAGATTCTGTGTTATTACCTTGAATGTGGAAGGCTTTAGTATCCATTTGTCTGACCAAATATGAACCGAATTTCCATCACTTATTTGCCATCTTAGACCTTCTTGTAGAAGCTTTCCCCCTCAAATGTGCTCCTTCAGGTATAAGAAGTATTCTTTCAAAGAAGCCTAGTACGAGAACTTCCGACCGAGGCAGTACGAGAAGAAGCCTTCTCCCTTCAAATGTACTCCTTCCCATCGATGTGGCAGTACGAGAAGAAGCCTTCTCCCTTCAAATGTGCTCCTTCCCGAACAACCCTTTTTGCAGAGCTTTGATTCAAGAAGCGATTGTTAGGTTAGGTTTATTCTAATAATAAATATATAACTTACTAAAATTACTTAAATATCCTTAGTATATATATAAAATTACTTAAATATTTTTATTCTAATCGGATTCGGATCTTAATCGGGTCGGATGTATATACATCCATATTCGAATCCGATTATAAACGAAGTCACTTATCCCAATCCAAATCCGACCCGACGGATATTTAATCGGGTAAATATCCGATTTAATCGGATTAATTTAAACGGATTCGGGTCGGTATCAGATCAATATCCGACACATTGACAATCCTAGGTGAGAGTAACTCTCTTCAAACCTTAGACGGGATAGTGTTATTTTAGAAAGGTGAAGGGAGGTCTCTATAATTAATGCACGCATCAAAGAAATTTTCTATAATTTATTCTTAAAAAATAAATAAAAGTAAGGATAACAAAGAACTCATTTTCGTAATTTACCCTTAAAAAATAAGGCCTCGTTTGGCACCCATTCTGGATCAAGAACTCATTCTAGGAACTCATTTTGAAGGTTTTTTTATTATGTTTAGTTAGCACGTTACAAAATGAGTTCCAACGTAAAATAGATGTTTAGTTAATTAATTCACTACAATACAGTTCTTTTTTGTTTTTAATGCATTGCACATGGTAAAAAAGAAAAATAAAACGATGAAGAAGAAATCAAGCACACAAAGACAGATTTACGTGATTCAGCAAACAATACTTACGTCCACGAATGCACACCCAATTTTACTATTCTCCAAAGCTCCGAATAATATTTTACTAGTATACCCCTAGTCTCCCAAAAAATTCAAATTGGGAGCGTTCAGTTCTAGCAGATCATCGGTGTAAGGATGAACTAGTTTGTACATTTATCCAGAACAGTGAAAGGATGTGCAAGGACGAACTAGTTTTTTTTTGTTTTTGGAGAGGGTCGTGGAGATCTTGAAGACTTTTCATGTTAGAAGTACTGGTACTCAACTTTAAGATTAAGATCTGGCTTTGGTTGGATAAAAGACAATTTGACATAGATTCATTATTCAAGCTACAAAGGCTATGTAGTGCTCAACTAAACTATGTTTTTGGTGACAGCCGGCCATAAATAGAACCTCATCAATGCCTTGGAAGACTTTTACTTAAGCCTGAGAAACTGTTTTTCATGCTCACTTCTTTCAATATTTTGGCCTCTTTCTAATTAATTTTGATAGCATTATCTAAATCTTTTGACTTTTTTTGACATCTTTTGTAAACTCTACCCATCATAGGAGGTTAGAAACAATAACAAGCCATATTTTTTTCTTCATCTTTTTATGTTTTTTTTATTTATTTTGAAGGTAAACCAGTAATCAGCCAAAACTGATAGACAAAATTAATTAGTATTATTGGTGTAAATAAAGGTCTTAAAAATCAATCAAATCCAACAAATAAAACACAAATGCAATCAAATCCTATGAGTTGGATCAATCTAATAAGAGGTTAATAGGTCAACCCCTCCTATTTATAGCACTAATCCTGTTTATGCTACTGTACATGGGTATGATGAATTCATTATCTACATCAACTATAATTTTTTGGATTATTCAGATATCTTCTATGAGTTTAGACAGAAACGCGTGCATGCACTCACGAGCGCAAACACACATACACATATGCGCGCGCACACAAGAAGTTAATTCCATTTCATTAAAATGCTAATTGATTGGATGATTTTAACCATTAAATCTGTCATGTAAGCTAATGATTTTACCACAAAGGATATTGAGAAAGAAATAGTATGCAGTGTTAATTAGTACTAAACATAAAGGGTATTGAGAAAGAAAAAGATTTGGAGTCAAATGCCATTGTGAAAGTACAGTGTCAAGAACTTCCCTTCTTTCCATATTCAATGAAGTGGTGGGGAGGACCACACCTTCCCATATTACCCCTCCAATAAATGATCGAAGATCGGATGGCGACGATTCAATCGAGTACAGGGATCACAACCCTCCATTGACCCTACCACCATCTACACAATTTAATGTGGTAGTCCACCTTTTGAATGTGACAACACATTATCAAGCAAACAAGAGTAATTTACACAAATTTGAACCAGAAATTTGTGTGAAAACTCCAATTTAAAGGTGGCCAAACAATTGAATTGTCTTGATGATTGAGAAATAATAGATTTCAAACTTATCATTTAACATATCCTTGAAAAAGATTAGCATCAAAGCATTTTCCTTGTGCAATGATCTTGATTTTGAATTTTATGAGTCACAAGAGAGCAATATACCTTAGTGAAAGACAATTCACATAACACCCTTCACTTGAGTCAAAAGCACTAGAGATGGGGAAAAAAAAGTAGTCATATTAAACAGTTTTCAACAAAAACAAACATCAAGATGGGGATTTTGAAAGATCAAAACCCCCAAAGTAGATTTCTTTCATACCAAGGTTTTAAATTTTGCCAAAATGATCCCAGCGAAACGAAATGTATAGGGGGAATCCGATGAATTCCTCCTTTTCTCCCATTTATCAAAATTTTGGCGAAATATAACAAATTATTCTCACAAATTTTTTTCAACCTAACGAAATATTTCACCAAATCGACGAAAATTCGCCAGATAACAAATTATTCTCCCAAATTTTTTTCAACCTAACGAAATATTTCACCAAATCGACGAAATTTCGCTAGAAAAAATCTGACGATCAAAATTTAAAATTTTGCTTCATACCATATACTACAAACAGAACAATCTACATCCTCATAAACAGACCTCTTAAAACAGAACAATCTACATCCTCATAAACAGACCTCTTAAAAGGACACCCCCCTACTACCAAAAAAATAAAATAAAGGACACCCCCCTTTCTATCTCTATCCCTAAACAGGCCCCCCCCACACTAATTGCCTTCTCACCTACTATTGCATGAATTATCCAATCATGTATGACCATTTGTCACACGACGATTTGAGCACACATCCCTCTTATAAAGCGCCACGTGTCCCGGATCACCCCATTCACAAGGATACTATTCACCTTGACATGTGTCAACTATCATGTGTCACACATAAAGCCTCCCTTTCATACCCTCTCTAGTCCCCCAATCCACATTATTGAAATTGCAAGAGGAGGAAAGAGTGTTATGGGGGGCCTAAATGATGGATCCAAAAGACAAAGTACAGAGTGAGGTGCAATTATTTCAAGCCATGAATTTCATCCTAAGCAAAAGAGAATTCTCTTTATCTCCCAAAAAAGAAGTGAAGTAGTATAATAAATAAAAAAAAAAAAGATCATTTGTTACCAAAGTTTTAGTTAAAGGGAAAGAAAGAGAAACAAAAGGGACTCTAATTCTCTTTATCTTAATATATATCTGTTTTCTTCTCCCCCTCACCTCTTTCTTTAATGAGAGAGAGTCAAAGAGTGAGGAGGCATGAAGAACACCATTAGATGCTGCATCTCTTGCATTCTTCCTTGTGGAGCTCTCGACGTAATCCGAATAGTGCATTCGAACGGGCGAGTCGAAGAATTCAGTCGAACAATTCGAGCATGTGAAGTCATGAAAGCAAATCCAAAGCACGTGTTAAGGAAACCATGGTCGCCGTCCGACGAAGGAGTTGTTCCGGGAATCACAATAGTACCACCGGAAGCCGAGCTTCAACGTGGGAAGATCTATTTTCTCATGCCAGTATCGTCAATCCCTGCGAAAGCCCGGTCGGGATCGACGACAAGAAGGAAGAAGAAGAGAGAAACTGATCATCATAATAACAATGGAAGCTCAATTGGTGTTACAAAGCTTCTCATATCTGATCACTACTTGACTGAGATCTTATCAGAGAAGATATCCAGTACCCAAAGGGATCCACGGCGAGGCCGTATCGGCATATGGAGACCTCATTTAGAGAGCATTTCCGAGACGCCGGCCGATCTATAAGTACAGGTTAAGAAGCTTTATGGATCTGTTTTGTATATAATTATAGATACTGTTACTGTTTTCTTAGTTTGGATGCTATGGTGATGATTCTGAACAGTTCTAGTTGGATCTTAACACAGGGAAATGGCTATAATTTGGCTTGATCTTCCCTGAATTCAGATTATTTTGAGATGTGTTTGTTTTAGTTAAGAGATGAAGAGAGAAAGAGAGATCAATGAGAGCTGTATGTATACAGCTCTGAGAGATTTGTTTTCTTTATTGCAGAGAGTTTCTGAGATAAGAATGTTATTGAGGGGTCCCACTTGTACTGTTCAGTATTTAGCAGTGAGTGAATAAGAAATGAAAAAATAAAAAAGATTGTGATGTCATAAATAATTAAATTATAGTATAATATTGCAGAATTGGATTTAATCTGCGAAAAATGATTAGGTCGTTGCCGGTGCAAATACTGTTTATATGGTATCTGACGTGTTTTAACCGCATTGGGCTATATTTAAAGGCATAGATTGCTTGGACGGTTCAGATCTACAGGATGTTCCTAGCTATCAGGTATTTAGTGGGGTCAGTTGGAACTCAGGTTCACATATATGTTTATCCAAAGAACAGAAAATTCCTATACAGCTTTTCACCAGAGAAAGATGCTGTTCCTTGCTTGCACAAAGACAAGTGGGAATGATTAGGTGGTACCTGTACCTTCCAATAAAGCTGAGATCAGGTGGAGTTTCACTTTTCATTGGGTGGAGAATAGTACAGATCATGCAGACAATGTCCGATGCACTGAAGCTTTTTCCCGGTCCCACCATTTTCAGCCAATAGAATCTGCGGGCCAACTTTTAAAGTATCAGGATCAGGACCGGACCGGACCGGTCTTGGCCGATCCCGATCCAGACCGATGGTATCGTCTGGTCCAGATCCATACCGATGGCACCGTCCGGTCCAGATCCGATACAAAATTTGTACCGCCTACTTTCTTTCTTTCTTTTTTTAAATTAAAAAAATTGAATCGACCGTAGCGGTCGCCAAACCAGTGGTACTGGTCAGATCGATACCGGTCTGAACCGTCTAATTTATAAATTAAAAAAAAAAAATCAAACCGGTTGTACCTATCATTGGACTGGTTGTACCAGTATCGATTGTAATGGTCCATTCCAGAGCCTCACGATACAACAAGTGGCTTAGGACCGGACCGGTCCCGATACGGACTGGATTGGTCTGATCCTTAAAACCTTGCTAGGGGCTGCTCCCTCATTCGGGTTTCAGAGTTCAGACTTCAGAGATTGGTGATAGAATGATGTATAATGGGTCGGATCCACCCATTAGATGATGGGTTTGATCCATTTTGGTTCATTAACTTGGCCATTATTTAGAGATTGTATTTTAGGAACCCTAGACCGGTTGATCGAACCATGAATAAGCATTCCTAATTCAACCCAGGTTCAGTTTTATTACTAAATTAGGTGAATTACTAGGTTTAAGGTTAGAAGAACACTGATTCACATATTTTACACGTCACTTCCACTTCATATACTAAATTTCAACTCAAAAACATCGTGACATGCCATGAAAGCAACTCAACTCATGAGAACTAAAAAAAAAATTCTTCTAATCCAATGTCTTTAGTTATGGTACAGAACTCAAAAAATATTAAACAATTTCTTTTTATGGTCATTATTTTTAATCGATAAAAGTATTTGAATATTGTTTCTATTTCTTATTTAAAGGGTCTTCTGTTAGGTTGTTGTTTCACATTGGGGAAAAAAAAGCTCGATGAAACTGATCCAAATGTATCTTTAGCTTTAAAGTATTGCTCACACAACCCATCCAGAGAGTCCTTTATCGGGTGAGCGGTCTTCCCACATCTCACCTTGAGAACTTATTGTTTGAAGCGTGAAAGTTGGAGTATTAATTGAAATATTAGTATAATCTGTCACGCGTTTGTATGATGCACTAGATGCATTCCACGGGTCTACATGCTTCAAATATCTGAACATGTGACACACATGTATCAACGCCTTTAGATGCATTCCACGGGTCTACATGCTTCAAATAATATGCTTTCTCTAACCATAAATAAATATAAGAAAACGCCCAAAAACTTCGGCCTAATCTTGAAAGAGAAAGTTAAAATCATCCCATCGAGTCAACTTTTTTTTTTTGTGGATTTCATTTGGATATGTACGTTTCATGTCACACTAGATTTCTACAAGCCACCTGACCGAAAGGGACCGAGTCGTCACAAGCTTATACCTATACTAGTACAAAAGGATATAGGGTTGGGTTGCCTTTCTTGTTGTATTTGTGGGGATGAAGATCTTCTATTATCCGGATCACACCAAGTCTCTTGTGATCCACCACAGGAAATTGACACCTGTCCCTACAGATGGGTCCCACTCTACCCTAAATTTAAAAACCTAAAAAATTGAGGAACCCTAAGGACTCACAAGGAGTATAACTTGTAAACTCCTTAGGACAGGTGGCCATAAGATCTTCACTCATTTGTGGAGCAGAAAGAAACTGATGATAAGAGAAAAAAGAAGTGAAGTAGGGGAGGAATCAAATGCAACAATTCAACGGCGCCTCCCTCTACTTTTCCACCGAATGTAAGCATCGTTGTCTCCAACTTTTCTCTTTCTTGCTCCTTTTCTCATCCCGTAACTTGTGTTCTCTCCGAGATAAAATAGAACTTACAAAGTGGAGGAAGCTAAAAGATTTTCGGGATTGGAGACCGGAATTTTTAAAAGCAATACTCACACGTGAATATGGCAAAAGATAGCAAGACCCAAACAAAGAAGAGAAGAGACTCTTCTCTCTGTCTTCAAAGTGCTTCATAATGTAAAGCATGGTGTGACACCACCACAACCATAAAGAATTTGAATAGTTCTTCTCTTTCCCCAGTGTGAAGGGGAAGAAGAATTATTAATATTATTTTTTTCAAACAAATTGTAAAAAAATATGGAGATTCTCAAAAGTAGTATTTATGCAATGGTAAACAGGGTTTTAAGTCTCGGGATCTTGGATCGGACCGGTCTTGGAAGATTTCGATCTGGATTGACAGTGGATTCAAAAGTTGAATCGTCCTTTAAAAAAAAAGAAAAAAAATTGGATTGGTTGGACCGGTCATCGGACCGGCGATACCGGTCACCTGATCAACGATACCGTTCCTTGAACTGGTCAATATCGGAAGAGTCCAGGCCGATAACTTTTGGATCGTTGGTTTTATAAATTAAAATAAAAATAAAGATTGGATTAGTGGATCGGTCCGATCCAGTCACTAGACCGATCCGAATCGTCCGATTCGAATCGGTATCGGTTGGATCGATCCGATCCAAAGCCACTTGATACAATAGTTATATCGTGGCTTTAAATCGGACCAATTCTGACCCATCCGATCTGATCCTTGAAACCATGATGGTAGATGGATCCACTCGATTATTTTTTCTGTTAATTTTAATTAGATATGTTTAGGGTGAGACTTAAGAAGCCAAACAATTTTATGTGACAAGTACCGAGGAAAGATTAGGAGCCACAATTTAGTGGGGCCCACTTATGAGAATATCTATTAAGAGAGAGGGTTCACCGGAAGAAAACGTGCTAAGATATTTTTTTTAAAGTAATTTTTAATATGATAAAGTATTTAATGTAATTAAAGATAATATTGTATTTTTGTTTATTTTAAGAGACGACGGTTAAGTTTTCAAAATAATCCTTCACAGTTTTTTCAATTATACAAAAATAACGTGAATACAGTTATACCTCTAAAATAATCGTTCTTATATCTTTTAATTATAAAAAAAATAACATGACAATAAAACGGTTATACATCTTATTATTAAAAACATCATAAATTACATTCATCCCCTCAAGTTTGACATAATAGTAACAAGTATCCCTCAAACCTTGGCCATCATAATAGCCTCTCCGATAGTATGTTACAGCAGACAACTTCAGGCAATAAAAGTAATTGAATATTTACTTTTTGCTTATAACAATTTTTAAGGATAAAAATACCTTTATATACCTTGTTTAATGATCGTAAGAACAAAATATACGCTTATATAGAAGAAGAAAGCAGCTTCCTAATATTGAAAATTGTAAAAACTCTAACTATCTCTTATAATTTTAGAATAAATTAATAATTTAATTTTCTATCTTTTTAATACACTTAAACATAAAGATTAATAGAGAGGTATTATGGTCAAATGGCAAGTTTATATTATAAATGGTTAGACTCCTCTAGTTTGGTCCAATAAGGATATTGATTGTAATGGCCAAGTTTTGAGAGGTACTCGTTCCCATTATGCCAAACCTAAAGGAGTGTCAAAGCAATTTACCTTAAAAACTGACGTGGCAATAAAATGGTTAAAACATTATCAACGTGCAATATTGCACGTGCCACACACTCGTCCATATGAAAAAAAAATAGGGCAGATGGACGTCTTAATATAGTTGACAAATTTTACTTTAAGAACTTTGATTTGAGCTTTTAACTACTTCAACCATCCTAAAGAAAAATAGCGAAGTCAAATGGCTGAAATCATTAGATCAAAATAATACTTGACATATTTCATCGAACAAAGGTTGTAATGCATCGAGTTTAAGAGGGTGGAGTTTAGGTTAGTATTGGTAATCAACTGGGCTAATTAATCCCATTAGACATTTGGTGCTATCTTAAAAGCGTATGTGGGTATAGCCGTATATACTGAATCATTCAATAAAACTGTAACTACAACGCAATTGTCTCTCACGTGCCAATTGTCAACAGCTACTGTACGGTGATTAAACCGTTTGGTAAAAATGTGATATTTGAAGTGACTTACAGATATTTGACCGTCCTTATCATCGAAAATGAAAGTTTCTTAGAAAAGCAACATTTTTGAATTTCAGCTCGTAAGGGAGCGTCACGTGTCCCAAACTCAACAAACACAAGCTAACTTCCTTTTTGAAGTGATCAAAAGGATAATGACTTATGTTCCTACGGCATACTGTCTTCTAAGCGCTCGAAGGAATGAGGATTTCTTAGGACCTTATTTCTCTCGAATGACAGATACAGGGGGATGTTACCCCTAATGAACTTCTCAAACACATGAATTCTCAAATAAAACTTCGAAATCACATCTACGCATTCTCTTGAACACACTTCGAGTGATTTTATTGCATTACTTTTACATTTCAAAGGTACTTTGCTAGAAGAGAAATCTTCGAAGGAACTTTTTATGCCTTCTAACTTAGAAGTCATTCTTGGATTATATCCGTAGACTTCGAAAGACTATTTAATATGTTTTGCCTTTAGAGGATCAAGAAGCAGGTATATTTTCTCCTGCTAAAGCGAATTCGAAGGCAAACTTGAAGGCTAACCATCTCTAAATGGCGAACTCGAAGGAGGTACATTCCCTCTTGCTAAAAGCGAATTCGAAGGAGGCATATTTCTTCCTCCTAAGGCGAATTCGAGGCTAACCACTTTGAGATGGTCAATTCGTCAAAGGACTTGTCACCCTAAAAAAGACTAAGGATTTTGTCTTCCTCAATGGACAAAGATTTAGGTTTACCCCCTCGAATGCACCTTCTATGCATCTAAATCACAAATTAGGATTCGAAGTCACACTTCTTCATTCTTATGAATTGACTTCGAGTTGTACATTGGATTTATTTCACTTTTAAAAGAAAATCCTCAGTAGAAAGAGCTTTAGAAGTCGAAATCACGCCATCTCCAGAAGTGTTTCCTGAAGATAGGTTACCTACGGACTTTGAGAAACATTTTCTCACTTCACTGTAAATGAACTTACAAGGAAACATATTTACTTCCGATTTCATTCAAATAGAAGGCATTCGAATTGGTTACTGTAGATATGAACTTTAAAGGATTTCAAGATAAACTCTTCTTTACAAGGACTATTGATTATGAAAACGAGTTTCTTGATGAAAAACTCAATTTAGGGTTTTTTATATGGATAATTCGAGAATACATTGGTCACCTTATAAGTATACAGTTATTTTTGATTTCCGTCGAAGGAAGATATCCGCCAAAGGGAGTTCCTTCGAAATATACGAATTCAGAAAAAAGGTATTTATGTCATTGAAGTGATTTCTTAAAGTTGATTTAGACGAATTTCTCAGAATGGATGGCATGCGATAAAACGTCATCTACTTATAATATCTACTTTATGACTTATCTAGAGGGGGTTTGTCTTTTCTGAAATGGCGGCAAGAATGGTGACGTTGCTTTTAGATTTATATTGCATGTAATACGTGTTATTCAATGTGTGTTCCTCAAGATTTAAAGCAACCTATCACAGAGCAAGTTTTGAAGATTCGTATGACTCATCCCTCTTTCTAGAAATTACTTAGGCGTGTTGAAATGCATGTGGCATTTAGGAAATGTTTTATGCATGGGAATATTTATAAGCTCTTCTGTGAACAGTTGGCTGAATGACATTTGTCCCATTTTGAGAGGCTAAAACTCCCTAATAATAGCAGAGCCTATCTTCCATTAAAAGGATCTGAAATTTTGAAATTGGAACTGAGAGTTAAGAGGTAGAAGACAATATTGAGTTAAGGCTCCGAGAGAGAAAGATGATAGTTAGTCATTCGAATTTCTTAAGGTTTTCTTGCACTGAGATATGCATTCAAATTGACCTTTCAGTTATTGTAATATTCTCTTTCTCCATTGTCTTTTCTTTTTGTCTTATTCACATGTGACGTTTGTGAAGGGACGCTCTTGACAGAACGGCTGTGTGATGGTGTAGGTTGTCTTGAGACAGACTTTCTTTATTTATTTCTCTGGAAGGCTGGTTGTATTGATTCATTTGTATTAGTTGTAAAATTTATTTTAATATTTTGATATTTTACAAACCTGTCATCACGAGTATCGACTTTTAACAATAAGTTCATGTTCAATGTAATCCTGCCCATCTAATAACAGGAGTTGGTCTATATTTCTATATGTATTATTACATATGTACTATATAGTCTAAATTTTAAATACATGAAGATGTATATACAATAAATATGGCATATGAGGCTGAATCCGAATCCTAACACATTCTTTTATGGGGTGTAACTAGGGCTCAAGGTTTTTATTCTCAGGATCTTAGATCGGACCGGTTTGGGCCAATCTCGATCTGGTATTGGATTGGCCGATCTTGGTCTGATCCAAGTTTTGGATTGTCCTTCAAAAAAAAAAAGAAAAAAAAATTGCATCGTCCTGATCCAGTCATTGGATCGGTCTGGATCGATATCGCTCGGATCGATCCCATCCAATGCCAATTGAAAAAAAAAAATTGAATCAGACCCGATCGGACAGGATTGGCCGATCCTTATCGGTATCAGTTGGATCGGTCCGATCCAAAGTCACTTGATACAATAGTTTGTATGATCGGACCGGTCTTGGCTGATCTGGATCCGGATCGGCCAATCTAATCCGATTCGGACTGATTCTTGAAACCATGGTAGGGCTAGCAATCTAAGCATGACCTGCTTAGGATCAATGAGCTTGCCCGGTTTAAACCAGATTTAGGCCCAATTTTTGGGATCGCGCCTAGTTTTATAGAAGCCCAAAATACTTAGGGTTAGGCTTGGGTTAAGCATATATAAGTCCGGTCCGACCTGATTTTAATTACCATGCATATATAATACTTTAGGTTCAACATATTTATGGTAATTTCATTATATCTCTAATTGATTTTATAATTTTTTTTATTAGAATCGAGCTTAATTGAACCGGGCTTTTCATGTTAATTTTGTACCGAACTCAAGCTTCATTCTTAAGCCCTAAAACTGGATCGGTGTTAGGCATGCATTACAACCCTAATACCCTATCTAACATTGATCTATTAAGTGGGACCCAATATTTATGAATCCCAATCCCTTAAATAATTAGGCAAGTTTTAAAACGTAGGTCCAAGGATTCTTAATGGGTATTTAAGTCCCACACGCTAGATTTTGGCAAACGGGTTTCCGTATCTACCCTGTAAAAGGAATCAAATCAAATTAAAGTAATTTCGGCGAGAAGACGAGACGCACACGCAACGACTCCCAACGCTTCCGTCGACGGCGGAAAGCCCGATACAGTCTTCGCCTGTAAAATTCCCAAATTAACCTTCTCCAATAAACAATTCCAGGATTTCTATTCTTACTTAAAAAGGATAATTTTGCCATTTAAAGGATAAGCCCATCGGTTCCGTCCAACTTCAACCAAACCAGCCAGAAATTTCTTTTCCATTTCTAAACGGAACGGAACAAGAGACGGCGAAAGAAAATATAAAACAACAAGAAAAAAAAAAAACAAAAAAAAAACGACGTAATCGCCAGCGTAGACCGAGCCAAGCCGATTCGATCTCAGCCGCCGATCGTCACACAGAAACAACCCCGCGCGAACGTCGGCATACGCGCGATCTCCCGTCGACCTTACCGTACCCACACATGCGGCTCACGCGCTTCTCGACAGCCGGCGCATCGCCGCTTCGTTGTTACATCTTCTCACCGAGGCGACTTCTCCATTTCTCTCTAACAACAAAAACCGACCGACGAAAAGAAGACCGACGACGACGAATATGTACGACGGGAACGATACTCCGACGCCGGCGACGGCGACGGCACAGGCACGTTCGTCACACCCGTCGTTTCCCTTCCGTGAAGACTGCTGGAGCGAAGACGCTACTTACACCCTCATCGAAGCATGGGGCGACCGTTATATCGAGCTCAATCGGGGAAATCTCCGGCAGAAACACTGGCAAGAGGTTGCTGAAGCCGTTAATGCCGTTCACGGCCACAATAAGAAGGCTCGTCGTACTGATGTTCAGTGCAAGAATCGGATCGATACATTGAAGAAGAAGTATAAGACAGAGAAAGCTAGGGTTTCTGAGTCGGATGGAACCCTAATTAGTAAGTGGCCGTTTTATTCTCGTCTCGATGGCTTAATCGGCTCTACCGTGTCAGCGAAGAAGCCGTCGCCACCGCTAGCTCTTCCGTTAGCGTACCGGAAACCGCTGCCGGTGCTTCCACATGCTTCGCCGGAACCGGTTGCTGCACGATCGGCGAAGCAGAAACGCCCTGCGCCGGCTGTTCCGGTTGATGATTCGTTCTTCCGGTGGAATTATTCTGCGGTCGCCACTGCTGCGGCAGCGGAATCGGAGGATTCTGAATCGTCGAGATCTAGCACGGAAAGCCAGCGAAGGGATGCGGAGGTGGATGAGTTCCGGCAGCTGGCACACGCAATTTCAAGGTTTGGGGAGGTTTATGAGAGGGTCGAAGGAGCGAAGCAGCGGCAGATGATTGAACTGGAGAAGCAGAGGATGCAGTTTGCAAAGGATTTGGAGTTTCAAAGGATGCAACTTTTCATGGATACACAAGTTCAGCTTGAGAAGATCAAGCGTTC
>JAUPMG010000005.1:7483153-7502682 GCA_031762675.1 Pachysandra terminalis
GGTCCGGGGGGGGGGTACTCATTTAAGGATCTAAAGAGGGCAAGAGGAAGACCAAAAAGAACATGGATTGAGTCTGTTAAAAAGGACTTGGTAACTCATACTCTGACTGAAGATATGGTTTTGGACAGATTTGGATGGAGGAATAGTATTCATGTTGCTGACACTAACTAGCTGGGTTTAGGCATTTTGTTGATGTTGTTGATGCTGTGCTATTACCTAATGTGATATGTGGAGCAGAATGTTGGGCAATTAAGAAGCAACAGATTCATATGATGTGTGTAACTGGGATGGATGGTTGGACAGACTATGGAAGATAAGGTATGGAACAAAAGTATCCACAAGTGTTTAGGTGCAAGCTGAAGGATCCAAATGAGCTGGTGGAAAACCAAAAAGACCTTGGTGGAGTATGTTAGAAATGATTTTGAAGTTACATAATCTAAATTTCGAAATGATTTTTGACAGTCTAGGATATGGCAATAGGGACCATGTTGTCAAAGCCAACTTGTTGTGTTAAAGGCATTTTCTTGAGGGTATATTCTGGCTATGTACATTTTGAAATATGACTCATTTCCTTATTCTAATGGTAGTTGCGAATCTGGATAGAACCAGAACTGTTTTATCAACTCAATTTGTTGTCCGATTATTTAAACATTACAGGTTGTTTATGCAGTAATCTTCTGCCAAGAGAGATCAGAAAGATAATTATCACATTTTCTCTCTTATTCTCATTTGTAAACTTGGACTTCTAACCAAAATATAGTTCTTTAAATCTGATTTATTGTTTGAAGTATTGGTGATGTCAGTAACTTAATATGACTCCTGCAGTTGTTAGATATTATGGTTATATGGAGTCTTCTCTTGGTGCTTTTAAGCTGAATTCTAGTTTCATTTTTTTTATAATAAACTCAGCTGTAGAACAATTCATATCTTAACCCAGCTTCTTGTTATATCTTACAGACAGTTACTTATAGTTAGCCCTGTGGTAGACAACTTTGCAAATGGAAGCTGTTTACATCCCAGGAGAGACAAAGGATGATAGTATCTGAATTTCAGTTTTATCCCCAGCAGAAAAATATTGATTCAGTTGATCTTAGGAGAAGGATCATGGTTCAGTGCTTTGCAGTGAATATCTTACAAAATTATCTTCTAAATTGTGAAGTCCGTTTACCGTGCCGCACAGAAGATTGGGGAGCAGATAAGGTCATATATTCCTTATTTTGTAGTTATTCTTGTTCTTAGCTTAGCTAACATGGGTAGTTCCTTGTATTTTAGTTGCTTGATGATTTAACCTCTTTTGCCAACTTCTAGGCCAAGTTCCTCAATTTTTACCCTAACTTCCTTGATTGTTGCAGTATCTATTTAGCATTAGAAGAGAAGGGTTTTATAAACCTGTGCTACCTACTTGGTTTCTCTTACCAATGGTAACTTTTGACACAACCATATCCAGATTTCTCATTTATTTGCTCCATTCATGTTCTACTTCCCTTTCAATTTTTCTTATTCATAATCTGTCCTGCAACCTTAAATCTATTTTTGCTAAATTGTGTAAATGAATTTCCCTGTGTGACATTTGTTAGCTAAAGAATCTTAGGCTGTGTTTGGCCAGACTTATATAAGTGCTTATTTCAGTTTATAGCTTATTAAAGCACTTTTTAAAATCAAAAGTGTTTTTGGTAACACCTAATGTGTAAGTGCTTACCATCCATAAGCAGTAGAGGAAGGCTACCCATAAGAAGCTGTGGAGAACAGCTTCTCTTATCATTTGTGCAGGTACTTATTTCTAAACTTTAGTAATATTTTTTATAATACATATATTACTCCTAAACTTTCATAAGCATTTAAATAAATGTTATTTATGAACTTTAATAATATTTTTATAATACTTATTTTACCCCTAAACTTTCGTAAGCACTTAAATAAATGTACTTACCAAACGCTATTTTCTTTAAGTAAGCAATTTATTGTTGCTATGAATAAGTGCTCCCAATGAGCCACTTATCCAATGAGTGCTTAAACAAAAGCACAAGCCGAATCAAACGCAGCCTTAGTTCTCTTTATCAATTTTATCTTTTTGTACAAAAGGGTGAAAAAGACAAAATAGAAAAATCAAATAAAATTTTAAGAAAACTTAGTTTAATACTTGTTTCAGTGTTTTTAGGATTTATTATTATTTAGTGAAAGGTTTTCTGGTCTGCCATACTAGGTTTAGTTAGCTGGTGAGAGAGGTTTTTTATAACGTGGCCAATCCATTCCTTTCACTTGATAGTTAGTGGGTTCTCTTAATAGGCCACATTGATTAATCTAAACTCTTAAGATCAAAGCTATTCGTTTTATAATGATGGGCTTTATGGGCAGCATGGTTTCAAGGATCGGACTGATCCGGGATTGGCCAGGACAGGTCTGATCCCAAGCCACGATACATCAAGTGGCTTTGGATCGGGCCTCCAACCAATACGGATCGGCCGATCCGGTCCGATCCAGTCATTGGATCGGACCAATCCAATCAATCCAATTTTTTTTTTCCAATTGGCTTTGGATCGGACCGATTGAACCTACCGATACGAATTGGCCGATCCGGACCGATCTAATGATTAGATCGGACGGATCCAATTTTTGTTTTATTTAATTTATTTTTTTGAGGCCCGATCAAATAGTTAGATCGGGCCAGGATCGGCCAATCCAGTACCGGATTGGCGATCCGGATCGGGATCAGCCCGGACGGTCCGATGGGCAGCCAGTCTAGACTAGCCACGTCACCGGCATACAGATAGTTGAAACATGCTTTATCGTCGATCAAGTCAAAGTCATGGACTTTTAAGTGCTCCTCTCACGTGTTGCTATTTCATTGGATCCCAATGAAATTTCTATGGCTCATTAGGTTAAGTTATCACCGTAGAAGGGCATCTGCTTAGACTAACGTGTCTAATGCTGCGTTTGGCTTGGCTTGTGCTTTTGGATAAGCAATTATTAGATAAGTTGCTCAATGGTAGCACTTATTATCCACAACAACAATAAACTGCTTATTGGAAGAAAGCAACGTTCGTTGGATAAATACATTTATTTAAGTGCTTATGAAAGTTTAGAAATAAAATAGGTATTATGAAAATATTATTAAAGTTTAGAAATAACTTCCCGCATAAGTGATAAGGGTAGCCTTCCTCTATTGCTCATGGGTAAGCACTTACCCATTGGGTGTTACCAAACACATTTTTAATTTTAAAAAGTGCTTGGCTTGTGCTTATGGATAAGCACTCATTGGATAAGTTGTTCAATGGGAGCACTTATCCACAACAATAATAAAATGCTTATTTGAAGAAAATAGCGTTTCGTAAATACATTTATTTAAGTGCTTATGAAAGCTTAGGGGTAAAATAGGTATTATAAAAATATTATTAAAAGTTAGAAATAACATTTATTTAAGTGCTTATGAAAGTTTAGGGGTAAAATAGGTATTTTAAAAATATTACTGAAGTTGTGAAATTGTTGAAGGCATAAGAGCTTGGGAGAAGCTGCTCCTTCTCTGAGCAGCTTCTCCTTATGGGTAGCCTTCTTCTCGTGCTTATGGGTAAGCACTTACCCACAAGCGCTACCAAACACATATTTAATTTTAAAAAGTGCTTATATTAACTATAAATTGCAATAAACACTTGTAGAAGCCAGGCCAAACGGAACCTAAATGTCATCATGATGTCCCTTCACTCGTGACTTGATCTTCTGTGAGGTATCTCACAAGAGGTTGACATGTGTTCGTAGGTGAGCCTCATTAAAAAGGATGATTGCTCCAGATAAAGGACCCACCCAACGGTCCTTAAACCCCGCCGGCCGGGCGTGGATCCTCTGTGAGGTAAACCCTCTTTGGGTGGCATGTCGTGTGAAACATCAACGTGGGTCAACGTGGGCAAAATTATAATTGTGCCCTCACTTGATATACTTTTATACAATTTTGCTTTCGTTGATGTTTCACACCACAGGCCACCCACGCCGGGTTTACCTCACAGAGGATCCTCTCTCTCGCCGGAAGCCCTAAACATTTGAAAAGGTCAAAAGTACCGTTTTCCTTATAATTAATTTTTTGGAAAAGCCGTTCTGTTGGAGAACTACACTACTGAGTACTGACTACACTACACAGTCGTAAAGTGCATGGAAGGGAGTATTTATTCATGGAGGAAGCTATCTCGCATTGTTTCTTTGGCGACAACAGAAGAAAAGATAGAGACGATGATGACAGCCAATTAGTATAATTGTATTGTCTTCCCACTATTTGGTTTGGTCTCAAAGTAGAGTGAGATAGTCTCTCATGGTGTGGCTATATATGAAGCTTGGCACTACATACATACAACCAGTTGATTCTTCTTCTTCTTATTATTAACGGGATGGGGAAAAGAAGGAAAGAATGGAAAGAACCTCTCAAGATCATCAGTTACAGCAACAGGTGTACTGTCTTAATTAGGAGTAGTGAACAAGTGTTATTAGGTTTGGTATGTGGAAACCCCCCCTTTTGTTTTTTTTGGGTTTCACTCTATATGCTAACAGATAATACTTTTGATGTACTAACTTCTTTAGACTAGGTTTCATGGATTCTAATACAATTGTGCAGGAAAATGAAGTACACTGACTGGATTGCCTCTTATTTATTTTCGACATTTTGCTCCATTATATATATATATATATATTTATTATCTTCTTTCTTTCTTGTTTCCTCACCTTGGTATACATACATAATGGGTATACATTCAAAGAGTTGGGTGAATTATGAAAGTTCATTGTTTACAATTGAATGTCAGGAGTAGCCTCTTGGAGAAATGGCTTGCTGCAGCCCCTTAATTTACAAGGAAAGTATATCAGAATCCAATTCCGGACCGGGGCTTAGTCTGCTTGAAGCCAGCTTTAGCTGCCTAAAAATGTCCAACGACCAGAAGGAGAAGAAGAAGCAGAAATAGAAAAGAAGCAACTGCCTCCTTATTCACAATACGTTGATCACTAATTGTAGTACTAATTAATCTGTGGGCAAGTTTTTTTTTTTTTTTTTAAGCAATATTGTAATAACTTTATTAGCCTGAATCTTTGGTTCTTACATTTTAGAAGCTGCTTTCCTTTTTATCCCTATTATTACTTGGCTTTCTGTACTAATTAAACATGTTTTTTTTTTTTTCATACCTTTTGGTTGATGGCTTAACTTTCCAATAGATATGAGGAACACCCGTTCCACCTTTACCTCAAACCAAGCTCTAAATCAACTTCACATGAAGATAATGTAGAGGAGTCAAATCCTTCAGATATGGAGTTATGATCCGAAAAAAAAATGTGGCTGTTGAGGTGTAAAAAGGACAATCGAATGGGTAAGTGTTATTTGTGCAATATTACATGTCAATCCATCAAAGGGAGCAGGTTTTGGGAATTCTCTCCCATCTGAACCTTCCACTCAATATTGAAAACTATTTCTTCATGTACTATTAAGAAAATTTTTAGTCTTAAAGAGAGAGACGACCGAAGAACATGAATCCGAATGCCCATGCGATCGAGCAACATATATACAAGTAATTGAAAACATTATACAGCTCCTAAAGAAGACAGTTTTGAAGGAAAAAACACCAAGGGGTGTTAAAGTTGTATGACAGTTTTGGAAAAATAAAAATTAAATTTCTCCTATGGTTAATTATAGCTGAAAATATTCTGAGAAGATCCGTTAATAGAGGTTAGTTAGTAAGCTACCTTGATGGTTGATTTTGTAAGTCTGAATTTAGTTTGTTGTAAGGAAATCTCATGTCATTCTTCCTCTACTGTTCAGTGGAGGTGTGACTATTAAACAACAATTTAAAAGTAAAATGGAAGAATTTGTTGCAAGGAAAGACTTGCAAGAAATATAAAGGCTGAGATATGAATTGTCAACATAAATATGGTTGAGACATAGGAAGCTTTTCTCTCTCTCTTCTTTTTTTTTTATCTTACCAAAAAAAAAAAAAAAGACATAGGAAGCTTTCCTTGAAATTCAATTATTGCTAAGCTTCCCGCCGAAGCTGAATTAAATGATCCAAGTACTAAAGAATAAATTCATTTAAAGAGCTTAAAATTCAACCAGAAAAAAAAGAAATTGTACTTGACTAATCTTTGCTGAAATAGTCTGAAAGACATAGAACAATCCAAACTCTCATCCTTTATATTTGTCTTAAACTAACAAGATGGATCCCCAAAGTTAAGTATAATCCTACTATTTTTGAGTTGAACTTCAGGTAAAAATGCTTCCTTCTTATGTAGTACTGTATTTTTTTTTTTAAATACAACAATGGATAAAATATTTCTAGAACTTCATTACAAGAATCAAAAATTTCAAATTATCACAATATATTTAGAAGCAACAAAAATAGTTCTATGCATTAAGATGCTTAATCTAGCCAATTATTATTATTATTATTATTATTATTATTTTTCAGCTTTTTGTGCAACATGAGGAACAAAAGTTTCTAATCTTTGCATAAAACAAGTAGCTATCTTTAAAAATAACTACACTGTTACTTAGAAACATTCAGATGTAGTACAAGCTTATAACGTGGCAAAGGCTATCAAAATGAGGACAACGAAGAGGATCGATCCATACTAATTATATAGATCTAGTACCTCGGCAATTACTAATTAACTTCGAAGTGAAATGCAGAAATTGAGATAAAACCATAAGACTTTGAGAGCGTTTGCCTTTTTTTACGATCCTCGGATTGAATCTTCTTTAGCATGATCCTGCGAAGAACGTTTATTCATCAAAAAATGTCAACTAAGTTAATTTGAATAAACCAAACAATGCTAAGGTAATGATTAAGAAAGAAAGTAAAGTCATAGAAGATATACACATGTATCGTTTACTGATATACCGTGCTAAAGAACAGATTGCTTCAATGAATGGAACAAGAGTAGATTGTTATAAACAATTTGTAATTAATAAAGAAAAAAAGAAGAACTATTAGTCAAGTGATTTCAGCGATGACTACTATAACTAATCTAGTTTCTGAATGCTAATGGTAAGAGAAAGCCGCGTAACAAATTTTCACTTATGACTAATGCTAGACCATATGTAATATTATGTCAGATGTTTTGTACTATGCTAGTGATTGGAAGCAGTTCAGAATCTACACTAACCGCTAGAAGTCAGACAAATTAGATACCATGTAGATAGTTAAACGAATCGATATTTCTTGTATAGATACAAGCAAAAAAGTAATGATCTTCAAGAATAATTCCATTTTGTTGATGGCTAGAATCATCAAACAAAGATGATTTTCTTGTGCAATAGGTCTTTATCCGCTCACCAATATTTATTGAATAACTTGGACTTGAATAATCATATGCCAATTGCCTAATATAAACTAGATGTCTTGGGACATCTTTTAACCTTAAACATGTTGAAATTTGGTTTTTGGTACCTGAGAGAGGTGATGAGGGAGAGATTTTGTAACGCTTATTTTCAGTCATTCTCATCTCCTCGTGGTTGTAAATACACTATTGAACCAGATGCTTAGTTCTGATTTCAGTGTTCTTATTTTTCATTTCTGTTTTGTGGTTCATGATCCGGGGTTTGTGCTCACATGCAGTGATACCATTATCAAAGTTACTCTATGATCACTTCTGATTACAATTAGGTTGTTCGTATTCTATGGCCTTCATAAATATATAGTGGCAACTGATTTGTTGCATAGTATAACTTGGTTCCATTCAGTCATTTATGTGTGATCTGACATAAAGATCGCACAAGTGATATATATATATATATATATATATATATATATATATGCACCTCTCTTTGGCTCAAGAGAAATCCTTTATCCTTAACACAAAATTGCAAGTGTATTCAAAATGTATATATAATAGTTCTCAACTTAGATTCAACTTTCAGTAACTTAGATTCAACTTTCAGTACTAGTACTCCACTCTCTAATTTCTGGATGGAGCTAGGAGGAACTGATTTTTAGCAGTCATGAGCAGAATTTTATCCCAAACAAGATTATAAATACCATGAAGGTAGCAATTATAAACGTCTATCGAGTTGCTTGCAAGAAGATTTAATTTGGAGGATTTGCAAGCTAGAGATGCTTATATTAATTTATGGTTCCAACTTATAAGAACATGGATAAGAGTGGCATGAAGTTTACCAATATGCCTATCTGCATTTTTTCCAACAGAACGTTCACATGGTTAATTTATAGTTCATGATGGAAAGCACAACAATGTAGGTGCATGAAAGAACACCCAAAAAACTTCAATACTTGGATCCATCTCCTTAATAACAATACGTAAATCAAAATTATTCAGATATATATACTATACTATACACAATGCTCAAGTTCAGAGGTAAGAAGAAAAATGTCAAGAACATGAAGTGAAGGAGAGCTGAAAACAAAATCTGCATTGAAAAGGGATTTGAGCAAAATAACAATACTAGTATGTTCCTAAAGGGCAAACTCTGCAGTACTGGAGCAACCCAAAAGGGTTTACCATGCTCAAAGCTTCTAAAACAGTACTGTTAGTCTTAAACAACAGAAATATAGTATAATAGAACAAACTTACTTTAGACAATGTCTGATACAGATTAAAGACAATATTCTAGTTGAAGGGACCAGTACTAATAGAGATATAAAGGACAAATGTACCCTTACAAAGATTTTGTAAGGCATTTATAAGTAATGATACAGTTCAAGCAATTAAGTATAAAGGTACTTATCAAACACATTTAAAGAAAAAGGTTTTAATTAAATTAAGAGAGCTTTGGAGCATCTATATTTGATCCATTTTGCAGAGATGATTTTATTTGTTTTTGACGAGGATTGCAACGTTTTAATACCATGTAAGGTCATAAAAAAGATGGAATATCCCCTAAAAAATATTTGTTTCCACGTCAATGCACACACACACACACACACACACATATATATATATATATATTTATATATGTATGTATATGACACAAGGTATGATGTTTCACATGGCCATCCATGGGGGGCAGAAAATCTTGCAGAATCCCAAAAGCGCCAAATCTAATGAAAAGTTAACATTTAAGTGAGAAAATATTAAATTAGGAAACCACAGTAACAATGTTTTTGCATGATTTGAGAGAGAGAGAGAGAGGGAGAGAGAGAAGGGGTCTTCTTCCACCAAAAAAGAAGAAGGGGTCTTCTTTCCATTATCATCATGGGATAGCAGCTAATGTTGGTAAGAGTAAAAGATGTTCAGGTAAAGTTTGTGAGACAGTTATTCTCTGAGTCTCTTTATTCACAATCTTAAAAGTGACTGCAAATAGGGTTCTGGGATTGTGGGTCTAGGGTTTTGGTATGAAGAATGAGATCCCCCTCCAATTCAGTATTAATTATTTGAAGGTCATCACAAGAGTATTACTTAGTGTCTGATATAAACAATTAATTGATTTGATCGGTATCGTTGCGCTGTTGTTGTTTAGTTCATTTTTTCCCCCTTTTTATGATTGATTTTATTAAATTAATGTACAAATTCTATAGCTAATTTAGTTCACAAATAGTTAATCCATTATTTTGTGAGGTTGATGAAGTTGATCAGTTTCATGTCAACACTAGATACAGCTTATTCTAAGCAAAGTATAAATCCATCATCAACAGAATTCTATAACAAAATTACCATTCAGCTAATGAAGTGTCCACAAGTATCAAGAGGATTGCACCGTGGACTTCGATTCATCGTTGGCCTTGATTTGATTTCTCTTCTTCTTCTTCTTCTTGTATGGAATTCCTCGCGCCTTAGCTTGACACTCCCTCACCTCGCGCAAATAAATGCGAATAGCCCCACTGCCGAAAGGGTTTGTCTCTGGGGTACCGCCGTTCTCCTCATAAGCCGCTCGGAGGCGGCCGATGAGTGCATCAAGACTGCCCCAAGCTTGCCTAAGTGGGCATGTACAAGGGGCAGGTGGCTCAGGCTGCCCAAAGAAGACACACCCTTGTAAGTGCACCTTAGTCTTTCCAAACTGATCGAGGTACCGAAGGAACTCAAGTACATGGCTGCAATTGCACTGTGATAGTGAAACTGGGGGCCTCTGGTTCTTCAAGTACTGACCAAAGGTGTTCCAGTCTCGCCGTTTCTGAGACTCATACCGACTAAGTGGAGCCGATTGCTGCTGATCAGAAGCGGATCGCGACGATCCTTCTCCCGAGTCTTTTCCTCTATCGCTCGACATCACAACTTCAATGAGTATTGTGTATTTTTTTCTGCTAGGGATCAAGATGAGAAATGGGGAAGGGGGTAGAGGTAGATGAATTGCAGTGCAATGTAGAGAAAGATGAAGATTACATCATGGTCCTACTGAGGAGACATGCCATGGGCCCTATGAAGGTGCTTTTTTTCCTCTTTTTCTTCCTCTCTCATTTTATTTTCTCCCTTCAACAGTAATTTAACCATTAACTATGCTTTTTCCATCTAATGTACAATTATTGTATGCCATTATCTACGTAATCATTGTTGTCTTTGTTAGCATCATATCCACCTTCGTGTAAAATCCCGGTGACTCGGTACTCGGTGCAACTAGTCCGAGTTAGTGACTCGGCCTGTGATGGGTGATAGTCATGAATTTTCTACTGATCAGTCAATCACTTTGTACCTAGTATTTAAAAAAAAAGGTATAAAAGAAAATGATTTGAAGACTAATCAAATCGTTAAGAAAGAAAGATAAAACGATGAAAAAGAAATTAAGAACACAACAGCACAAATTTACGTGATTCGGCAAATTGTACCTACGTCCACAAAACAACACAACTGAGTTAGAGTTAACTCATGGAACTCACTCGTCTTTCTATTGAACAGTTCAATATTATCTGACTCAGTGAGTGGAGGGGTAGGAAGAGACAGTGTTATAGATTATCTGATTTGACTTTCAAAGATTTTTCTAAGTAATATAATTACTCCACCACCATTACCACCACTACTTATGCCTAATAATATTAATATAATGTCCAACTGTATTGCTATTGCTGATGATCTTGTTATTGGTTTGGTTGTCCACCTCCTGGTGACCTAGCTCCAATGTTTTCTGGAATGGGCATACAAACACTAGAATTTCAAGAGATACCCTTGAATCCTGTTTCGAAAATTCAAGCTTTATTTTGGGTAGTAGTTCATGCATGCATACATGTAATAACAAAAATTGATGACCATTCATGCATTCTGAATAAATAGTTTATTGGAAAAATCTTTGGAAGGATTATAATCTGATTTGGTATTTTAATCAACTAAAGCTATTTGATTAGGAGATAACCCTTACTCTTTTATTTTTTATTTTAAGCCATAGTTGTCTAGACTGATGAAGAGGATGGTTCACTGGTTGCAATGGGTCCACGGCGAAAATTAAATAGAATAGAAAATCTTAATCATTGCTCTATAACATCGTATATCGAATAGTCTTAACTTTCTGTTTTTCACTGCAGTATATTTATCAAGATGTAGGCAGTGATTTACAAGAATGGAAAATCACTTTATCATGATCTAATAAAATCATTAATTAGCAGTGGTTGATGGTTCAGTAAACTTAAGTTAATCAAATTTGATCCATTGAAGAAAAGGGTGATCCGGCATAATACCATGATCCGGATTTCAAAAGGGATACCGGAAAATAGTCGTAGATCATCAGATAGTTAGAACTATCCAACTGATCAACCATCAGAATATTGAGCATCTCTTTTGTGATGCCTATCTGATGGTGTTCAACTTTCTGTATATGTCTGCATCATACCAATATATATGCTAATTGTAGTTTGAAAACTGTTTCATGTATCAAAATGTTTGCATTCTTTTGGAGCTCTTTGGAGGGCTTCATACCCTAATAGGAGTAGATACCCTATGAACTTAATACTGAATGAGGTAATTAGGAGGAAATTTATAATTTCTATTAAGCAAGAATGCATAAGAAGTTATATCTTGATATATATATAAAATTAAGATCAGTTAGCAGATCCACATATCAAAGGATGTAGTCATGGACAACTGAGACCAAGTAGTGAGAGAAAGAGAGTGGGTCTCAAGATGATTCTAATGTTTCAGTTGTTAATTTTCTAATTTAGAAAAAAAAAAGTAAATTATCATTAAACTAATAAAGTAAAATAATTTATTTAGTCGTCCAAAAAGAAAGCTAGTGCTATGATGAGTAGAGCTGCTCAAGTGAATGTGAATAATATGAGCAAGTACGAGTCTGATTCCAAAATGAAGGTACTCTTTGTCTGACCATATGTGGCCCTTCATGTTTTCATACTTTTTTTTCTTTTCACTTATTTGGGTTTCTTTCTGGGAACTTTGCCTTTGGATTTTATTCAGGTATTCTCAGTGTTCTTTTGTCCCATACATATTACTTTCTTTCCTTTTTAACATCATGTACCTGGTGTGTGTGTGTGTGTGTGTGTGTGTGTGTGAGAGAGAGAGAGAGAGAGAGAGAGAGAGAGAGAGAGAGAGAGAGAGAGAGAGAGTTGTGTTGTGAGCATCGTCTTGATCAATTAGGACCTAGAACGGAATCTTTGGTTTTGACTACATGATTAGCTTTGTGATTGAGAACTCGTGGCAGATCGATGTCAAATTATCAATCAAAAGCCTAAACATATGGTAGGGAAAGATCATCACCAGGCATCAAAACATGAACTAAGGCATTTTTTTACCAAATTTGTTTATCTAATATAATCGAGATTGCATATAAAGAACTATATATATGATGGCTTATAAAGATCATATTTAATCTACACAATTCAGAGTGGTTATCAGCGATCAAAAGCATAATTGTATGCCCTAAATTGATCAAATACACATCCCGAGGTTTTGTATAAGACATCCTTTAGTAGCACTATTTTATCGATGTGATCATATCTCATATTTTATTTACAAAAAGATGATGATGATCTAATGGAAAGAAAAGATGAAAATTACATGATATGATTCGGATCATATCTTCCGAAAGCACGAGACTTAATTATCATCTGAAAATGAACATTCGGTAAGACTAGTATAATTGAAATTTATTTACTAATTAATCTTGGACTGTTAATTTCACTCACCCTACTGTACAACACACACATTCTTACACAAAGAGGAATTAAGCCTTAATCTTCAGTACTCCTCTATATATGTACTTCATAAGAGAATTCTGCACTGTATAGTTCCCCTTGTCACCATTAGCAAGTTACATATATATATATATATTCTATAAAACAATATATATATAATGTAGCTTGTAGTTGTAGTAGCTAGCTAGAGGGGAAGCATGACATGCTCCTTTTTCTTATTCTGTTTCCCATTCTCATATTTTTCCCCTTACTCGATCCTTTTGTATGTCAAGTGTTCAAGGAAGCACCCGTTACATATACTAACCTTTTGGGTAATGTATGACTGTATCAGACATTGACAGTGACGGAGGAATCGCATTGCCCGGCGGCCAAAGTGATTCCCCAGCCACAACCCCATAAGATCTGCCATGGGCAGAGCTTAATCTGATTGGGTCATCGTACATGGATTCAACCTGCAGATTCTCTTGGACAGATCCAACAAAGTAAGATCAGATACAACACTGTAGTTGATGATCAGTATTATGAAGAACATGAAGAAGAGGTGTCTGTGGCGGGTATTGATTTGTATACTTTGTTTTGGTCATGGCTTCCACCGACTGGTTATGAAAAGACAACCCCACATTGTCGTCTTCATTGAAGCTGTGTTTCCTTTTTAGTAAAGATCAGTAGTTGTTAGTGCAGATGTATAAGTTGGTGTAAGGTGAAGGCCCCACGAATCGATTCCTTTTTCTGTTTGGACAAACTTGGGGTGGATATTGATTCCATAGTTTCGGTTCTAGTTTAGTATCATATCACATGAGAATCCAAGCTGTTGCATTGTCTGATCAGATCATGTGGAAGTAGGTCTTAAATGTATAATACGTACTCTCCGGGATCAGAATCTCATTCATAGAAATTTTTTAAGCACCATATTTAGCCACGTGGCTCTCACAAAGACCCACCACTTAAATCACAATGATCAAGAGGTTTTTAAACAATAAGCCTTTTCAAGTGGTGGGCCCCACAATCTTTTGAAAAAAACAGAAAACAAAAAAAAAAAATTGGTGAGTCCTACTCTATTAAAAGGGAAACCCTAGAGTGTGGATCAGGACCCAAAATAAGGGTCTTATAGACTTAAAATCAAGCAACGTCACCATTTGGTGCTAAGATCCTTATGTTGTGATGGGAAAAAAAGAAAAGATATGATATATGTTTATGATAAATTAGGATGAATCTATCATGACCCGTATTGGCAAAGAAAAAACTCGATCATGAACTAAAATCATCTAACATCGGCTTTTGTGTGATTACTAAAACCACACAAGATGTACATACTAAAGGAATCCTAGTAGTAGGCCTAGATCACAAACATATTTCTCTTATTAAGGAAGGACGGAGGAGTCTTTTATTAATAGAAGACTCTAGATCACCAATTTGGTCTCTCATTAAGTATAGACATCCCTTTCAATGTGTGGATCCAAGTCGGCCCAACCGAAAGGGCTAAATGTGTCGGCTCAACCGAACGGGCCAACCAAGTAGACCCAACACTAAAAGCCAACATCCCATTCGTCCATAGTGGGCACCAAGTGTGTAGCTCTCTCATGTATATCATATCTCTTATCAAGGATGCTAATCATAGAAATCGTTGAGCGTACGATCGACGATGCTAATCATACAGATCGTTGAGCGTGCGATCAACAAGCACAAAATAATGGACGAGCAACTCCATATCAAGTTCCATAAAATTGACATGGAGATACTCTCAAAAGTCTTGCCTATGCCTTAGAATCATTTGACCACATCCGATTGATTATTTTTAACCCTTCATGAGCACAGGCTCAGATCTCTATATTCAACCTCTAGATTCATATTAATGTGCTCATTTAAAATAATTCATTTAGTCTACATATATATTAGATACATATAAGTAAAAGATGTGAAACATCAAAATGATAATTTTAAAGCATGAGCACATATCTCTATGAATTGTATCTCTCTGAATGTGATGTCAAATAGTCTTCCCTAAGCCTCACGCCATTTAGCTTCGATCTAACTGTTTTTCCAGACAATCCCCTTTTAGACCATATGATGCATGGCCATAGGAAAGTAAGCTAGAGTAGTGATCATTAGATCTAATTTCACAACATGATCAAAGGTAATAAGGGTATAAGTTGATCAACTCAAGGATCATCCTGATCTCACACAACAAGGAAATAGAGATCCATTCACTTGCTCTCAAAGGTAAAGTCGCTAATAGCACATGTGGTATGCAATACATGTTACAATGGAGCTCTGGGCCTAGCCAAGAATATGTCAACCTGCCAACACTGTACAAATCTTAGTCTAGTCGCAATCCATGCACCTAACCTGAACTCCTTAATCCAAGTCACAAATTTCAAGTGACTTGATTAAGGTCTCACATTCAACTTCATCTGGTTATATTCGATTCCCTAAGGATTCTCATCCTGGCTCTCCTAGGAAGACATATAACTCACAGAGTCCTCTAAATGCCCTCGATGGCATAAGTCCTCTTAATGTCTTATCCTGCTCGCAATGCATACGTCAGGGCTGCTCGCTATGTGAGAAGCCGACTACTAGTCTAGTGACATATCGTATCCGTATCCTCATAATATGGAATAATGTGTGTGTAAAGTATGCATGTAATACACAATATCATGCCTCATGAAAAGATAAACTCTATTAAAATCTTATGTAGGAAATATATTGTAATATGAGATATCTACATATTAAATGTAAATAAAAAATGTACTACTTAAAACAAATAAGAGTCTACATAATCACATCTCTTTGACGTGAATTTTAAAAAGCTTGTTTAGCTATAGGTTTAGTCATGGGATCAACCGTCATCTGCTGAGTAGGGATATGTGTACGGGACATGTCTCCATTTGCAACTCTATCTTTGATATAATGATAGCTAATGTCGATGTGCTTCGACCTGCTATGGTACTTGGGGTCTTTGGCATAGGCCAACGTTGTCATGCTACCACTATAGATGGTGATCAGTCCAATGCCAGCTCTGAAGACTCCAAGATCCTGTAATAATCATATAACCATACGACCTCCTGGATGGTTGTACAACAAACTATGTATTCTGACTCCGTAGTGGTCAATGCGACACACACTTGCTTCTTGTTACTCCAAGAGATGGTTCCGCCACCTAGCAAGAATGTGTATCTTGACGTCGGCTCTCAATTGTCTAGATCACCTGTCCAGTCCGCATCGCAATAGCCTGATAGCTACAAGCTGGAAGCAAAGCATGTAATCTTCTGTCTCACGTAGGTATCTAAGAATGTGTTCCACTGCCTTCCAATGAGTCTGCCCTGGGTTACTCTGATAACAATTGACTACGCCAACCACGAAACTAATATTTGGTCGAGTACACATCATAGCGTACATCAGACTACCTATAACACTAGTATAGGGAATATGAGCTATCTATTCCTCCTCTTCCTCTGTCTCTAAACAAAGGCCAAGATGTAATGATTCACCCTTCTTTACAGGAGTGTCAATGGGTTTGGCATCGTACATTCAAAAATGCTATAAGTACATTCTTTATATAAGTCTCCTGAGACAAACAAAGAAGCCTCTTAGCGCGATTCCTGTAAATCCTAACACATAGAACGTAGTCTACCTCACCTATATTCTTCAACTCGAAACTAAAGGAAATCCACTATTTAGTGGGGACAATCATCTCCCTGTCATTCCCTACTATCAAAATGTCGTTAACATACAACGACAAGATAAGAAAGCTCCTACCATAGTGTCCAACATACACACAATGGTCTTTCTCGATCATCGTGAAGCCAAACTCTATGATGGCTCGATGGAATTAAAGATATCACTGTCTGGATGGTTGTTTCAAGCCGTATAAGGAGCGTTTGAGTCTGCAAACTTTGTGCTCATCATGCCCCTTGGCCACGAAACCCTCTGAATGATCAATGCGGATCTCCTCATCCAGTTTTCTATTGAGAAACACAATTTTGACATCCATCTAGTAGAGTTCAAAATTTAGGTGTGTGACAATTTAGGTATTTCCAAATTTTAGAAAGTAAAATATTGTATTCAAATGCCTGACATGTCCTCTGTCATATGACAGTTGACCAAAAGACAATTTCTAAATATTTCTATACTTGAGGGGCGAATAAAGTTGGTCAATATATCATTTGACAATAAATTGCCTAAAGTAGAGCATACGGACAATTTTTCCAAAAAAGAAAACAATTTTTCCAAAAAAGAAAAAAAGAAAGCAACAAATATCATAATCCTCACGAAATCATTCGCAGATTTGGACTTCTTCCTCCAAATCTATATCCCTGGTTCGGATGGGGGCTTTAACAACTTGGATTTGGATATTTTGTAAAAACCTTCAAAATTAGGCAAATTTTAATCTCAAAATCATGGTGAATTAACCTCTTTAATCCATGAATTTCAAATTTGCGGATTAAAAAAACATAAATACGAGTAAATGAATCCAAAATTTTGGATTCGAATTGACTTCAACCCAGTCAAATTTAAACAAATATGGATCGGCATGTCATTGTATATAAATACCAGTGTTTTAAAATCCGGCTCGATCCAGCTGGTTCAACTGGTTCAACCGGTATCCAGTATTATAATTGAGCTGGGTGGGCTTTTAACCCAATATGTTTCAAAATCTAGCAAGATCCATTGATTAAACCGGTTAAACCAGTGACCCGGCCAAATTTAGGACAACATTAAGAACCTGGTTGGATCATTACATCATAAATTTTTAGACTTTTAAACTAAATTTTTTGAACAGGTGTTGGGCTATTGGTGTATATTTGTGTGTATATATATATATATGGTGTTTGAAATATTAGTAGCAAATGCATTGTTCAAAGAATAATTGTGTCTAATTTTTTTTGTATTATTATATTTAAATTATAGTACATGTGACTGTACTTTAATGCTTCGATTTGGGTTTACTCACCAGTTCAACCGGATTGACCCAACCCACTATCTTTATCTGGTTAGCACCTGAGCCGGGTTTTAAAACATTGATAAATACCTTTAGGTCAACCCAAATCCACATAAACAATTAATGGGTTGGGTGAGTCGGTAGCTTTATGATATGAAGCCGCTTATCCAACCCCTATTTGGGTGGATCCAGCTTGCCTTTCTTAGGCTGTGTCTAGTGGCCCGACTTGTGCTTTTGGATAAGCACTCATTGGATAAGTGACTCAATGAGTTTGTTTGGTTTGAAAAAAATGTGTTTGATAATATGGGTAAGTTAAATACCTTAACAAGATACTCTCATAGAAATTACCATAAAATTTAAGGATAAAAATTTATTTTGAAAAGGCTAAGGATTGTGTTCAAAGTTAGAAGTATCATTTTCAAAGTGTCACTAATGTTTAGAAACCACTTTCTGCATAAATGGAAATGAGAAGTTGCTCTCAACAACCTCTCCTTATGGGTTGTCTTCCTCTGTTGCTTATGGATAAGAACTTACCCAGCATCATTACCAAACAAATTTGTGACTTAAAAAAGTGCTTTAATAAGCTAAATGTTCAAATAAGCACTTTATTAAGCATGTTAAACGCAACCCTAACCATCATAATATGCCATGCTCAACCCAACCTATTATCAGCTACATTGCTAAAAAAAATGATCGGTTGGACCGGTCGCTAGACTAATGATACCAGTTGGGATCGGACTGGTCTAGAGGCACTACAAACAAAGTGATTTTTGTCGGCGGCCGTTAACGGTGGTCTAATAAAAACCGCCGTTAAAGGTGGTTACCTCGGCGGTTCTTATTAGCCCGCCGAAAACGTCCGTGGGATTGATCGTTTGTCGGCGGTTTTATCAGAACCGCCAAGTAATGCCCCGTTCGCGGGTAAAATTTCATTCGCGCGATACTATTCCCGGGATAATTTAATTGTTGTCCGGCAGTTTTATTAGACTTGCCGCGCAAATGGATCTTTGCCGGCGGTTATATATTAACCGCCGCGCAATGACCGACTTCGCGATTAATTTAGGTGCGCGGGAGTTTTGAATTTGATCTTCGGTCGGCGGTTTATAAAACCGTTGGCACATACACTCACATTAACGGTGGTTATAAAAAACCGTCGAGACATATTGTATTAGTCGGCAGTTTTTTACAACCGCCGACCAACGTCAAATGTTTTTTGGCTCGGTCTTCTTCTTCGTCCACCTCTTCCTCTTCTTTTTTTTCTTCTCCATTCTCTTCTTGATCCACCTTTTTTTTTCTTTTTTTCTTCTTCTTCATTTTTCTTACATTTCTATTCCTCCTCCTTCTTCTTCTTTTCTTCTTCTTCCCCTGTTTTATTTCTTCTTCTTCCCCTGTTTTTCTTCTTCTTCTCTGGCTCTCTCTCCTCTCGCTGCTCCCTCTCCGACCACCCTCTCTCAGCTCTCACTGCTCCCTCTCCGGCCCGCACACCACCCCCTCCCTCTTTCTCTCCCTCTACTGTCTCTCCTCTCTCTGGCGTCCCCTCTCTC
>JAUPMG010000005.1:7542942-7556175 GCA_031762675.1 Pachysandra terminalis
TCTGAATATCTTCTCGAAAAGTTCATTCTTAATAGGAAGATATTTATAGAAATAGTATATCTCGAAAATGTCCATTTCGTGAGAATCATTTCGAGACATCCACAAAATAAGTTAGCCACCTTGAGATGGCCAATTCGTCATCTATAGGTTAACCACCTCGAGATGGCCAATTCGTCATCTATAGGTTAACCACCTCGAGATGGCCAATTCGTCATCACAAATTAAATCTCATATGAGGTTATTAACATACGCTTGTATTTAGAAATAGTTTTAGTTAGGCATTTCGAAATGACGATTCCAAAATCATAGTTTTTCCTATCCTTCAGGATAATCATATGAATAATTCGAAATCAACTTTCGAAATAATCAGTATGAAAACATAATTATATGGGAACATTCTCGGACATTTGTTATTTCTCAAAGTAAGTTCGAGGATTATTCACTTAAAACATAGGAGGAAATAAATCTTAGACTTTCATAAATGGAGGGCTAGAGAGATAAGTCCTGTCAAGATCCGAAGATCTTGAAGCATTTACGGACTTGAATAAATACAGAACAGTAACGTATCATTAACTTTATAACCTTATATTATTTACTAATTCGAACGTTGTGAAAGTATTTGTTGAAACGTTGTGTATTAAATTAGACGTTTTGGATATTGAATATTCAAATCAAGACGCATGTTCAATCAAACGTTTTCAATTTGTTCATGAAACGTTGTAAACGGTTAAGTAACGAATTAAAGGCTATAAAAAGGCAACGATGCATCAGAAAGAGTGGTTGATTTATCAGATTCCTTGGCATTGAACATTCTTTGAGAACTTGCAGAGCTTTGTCCTGGGAATTCTCCTTTCTGAAGTTACGTTCTGTGTTGTCTTTCTGAACATTCCTGACTGATCTCATCATTTTCTTCTTTACTATCATCTTCAAAAAATAAACCTTTCACTGAAATGGTCTTTCTTTGATTTAGGCTAGTGAAAGCAAGTATTCGAATCCACTGATTGTGCAAACCAATTGGTTAATTGACATTTTGGATCATTTACCGGTTTGTGCATCACCAGTACCAATCGAGTATCAGGTTTCTTGGGTTAATTCATTAAATGATATGAATTATTCTTTATATCCCAAAAGATAAAATATTAAAATTAAATAAATGTTTAAATTATAACTTAAATAATTCACAATCAATAATTACAACATTGATTAATTAATCTAAAATTGAACTACTATTTTTTTAAACTTTTAACTTCTTTTGACATTTATTTTATGTGGCGAATAATGTGTAATATATATTGGGTATAGTTATTCTATCTAAAAATTTAGGGACTGAAATTGTTGTCATGTCAATCAAAAAATGTTAATATAATGAAAGTAAACACTTTTTGCAAGTTTATCAATATGGTAAGCTTCGGGTACCCGATAGGTATCCGTTAAAACTGGGTCATGAGTTCGGTTATGGCCTAATAGATGTCAATGCCAAAACCAACAAGACTCGAAACCGCCGGAACCAACAAGACTCGGAACCATTATGGATAATAATAGGTTTTGGTCCTGAGACCAAGGTTTACATTCTCAAGATTGGGGGTCCGCGATGCCGGCCGGTCCGGGTTCAGTACAAAAAATGGATTGCCCATTCTTTTTTTTTTTTGGATCGACCGGACGAGTTGTCGGACCGACGGTATCGGTCTCTAGACTTGCGGTCATGGTTTCAAGGATTAGACCAATCTGGTTCGTACCAGGATCGGCCAGGACTGGTCCGATCCTAAGCCACGATACAACTATTGTATAAAGTGGCTTTGGATCAAATCGGTCCAATCGATACCGGTATGGATTAGCCAATATAACCGGTCCAACCGGTTTAAAGTTCTTTTTTTAATTTATAAAAAGAACGGTCCAACACGTATCGACCTGGACCGGTCTAGTATAGCTAGTTCGGCGACTGTATCGTCATTCTGACGACCAGTACCGGCATTTCGGCGACCGGTACCTTCGGTCCAGCAACCGGTCCAGCCGATCCAATTTTTTTTTAAAGGGCGATCCAAATTTTGTATCGGATCTGAACTGGCCGGTATCACCAGTCAAGATTGGGATCCGCCGGGACCGATCCGATCCATGATTCTGAGACTTAAAACCTTGTCGGCGGTATCCGTCTGGACCGGTCTAGATTGATACTGGTCTGGGCCGTTCAATTTATAAATAAAACAAAAAAATATCAGACCGGTTATATTGGTTGGTCCATACTGAAATCGATTGTACCGGTCCGATCCAAAACCTCATGATATAATAGTTGTTTCGTGGCTTTGGACCGGTCAATCCTGGCCAATCCCCGTACGGATCGGTCCAATCCTTGAAACCTTGCTTGAGACTGAGCTGGACACTGTCCCGGACCCGGTCCGTCGACACACCTGACTCCAAATTGTGCTAATGAGTAATGCTCATCGTACTAAGCACTTCACGCTCTTTCATGGCCGCGTGATTCGTTTCTGCTTTTCTCCTCGCACTTGTTCCGACCTTGGAAGTCATAAAGCTCAAAAGAAAGAATAGTTGAGTAGAGCGAGAAGAAAAGAATCTTTCTGTGTTGATCAAACAGCTTATTTCACTTCTATCCCTTTCGAGTCCGTGAGTCTGAGCTTCTTCTCTCTGAATCAAAGATAGGCACATTCATGGTTCTTTCTTCCCGGCAGAGACACACTCTCGCTTCAGATCCTTCATCATCATCATCACCATCTTACTCGAAGCTCGACAAGCCAGAGAAATCAAGGAGGATCGAGGAGGACAAGGGATTAAACTGGATTCTCCCATTGTTCGCCCTAGCTATGTTAAGGTACATGAGCGCCACATCCAACATCATCCACGACTGTGACGAGGTCTTCAATTACTGGGAACCCCTTCACTACCTCCTTTACAAATCTGGTTTCCAAACCTGGGAATACAGGTACCATCCATCCATTCATTCTCTCTATTATTTTGTTTTTGTCTTTTGATTTGTGCTATAGCAAAGAGAGATCAGTGATTATTATTTGTATCCGCATATGTTGGAAATATGGTTTGATTTTTGTAGATTTTGTTTTTAATTTTCATCTTATCTGGAAGATCTTGTATGGTTAAAAGTCCTTTTTATATAATGGATGTAAATTTGAATTAGAGGAAAAAAATAATCTGAATTTTATTAGGAATTGAATTTCCTTCGAATTTTTGGAGTTGACATTCCACTTTGGAATTATAATAGCATTTTGATACATTTTTTTTCTTGAAGCGTATTTATTGCATTTGTGGAGACTATTACTGTTGAATTTCTTTATTCGAAATAAGATGCTCATTGATTTTATGGATGCTAATTGAATAGGTTTAAGCTTGTTGTAGAATATGTTGGTCAAGAGACGGCAGAGGTTGAGTCAAGTTCATCAAGTAAAACCTTTACAAATACAAAAATTATGATCTTTTAATTTATTTAGCACATAACCATTATATTTTTGCTCTAAGTCACACAATCTGTCACCTGTAGGTGACGTTTTGGCGCTCAGAATGCGAATCCACATTCTGAGCGTGGGGACGTTACCAATCTACTGATTTGAAAATTCAGCTGACCCCAACTAATTGGGTAAAGGGACGGCATTACTGATTGTTTGATCTTTCTTTATTTTTCCTCATCTGTGTTTGCTAGTTAGCTCATGTTTGTCATTGTTTGTAAAATTATTTTGTTGTAATTTTGGTGGCTGGGTTATCATGATGATGTTATCGATGTTAATGCTTATTTTGATTAAAGGAAGAGTTTCTTGATTACATTTACTTGCAGCCTAGCAATGATAATCTATGTATGCACATTGCAGCTCCCAGTTTGCCCTTCGATCGTATCTGTACATTCTTTTTCACGAGTTAGTGGCTAAACCAGCTTCTTGGTTTTTTGGTGAGGAAAAAGTAAGGCTATTCTTTTCCTTTTGAAGTAATTTTTCTTATTTTGGTTTCTTGATTCAGCTCATTCTTCTTTTCATTTGTTTGATTGCCTACCATCCGTAAAATTTAAACATTCCAGGTTAGAGTATTTTATGCAGTAAGACTCTTCCTTGGTCTTATCTCTGCCATCACGGAGGCGACTCTGGTTGTAGCTCTTTCCAGGAAGTATGGAAAACGACTTGCTTCTTATACTCTTGCCATGCTATGCTTAACCAGTGGTTGTTTCTTTGCTAGCACAAGTATGTTGATTGTTTCATCTCTCATCTATTTAATTCCAATATACCATTCTAGTTTTTTTCTTGCAATTCTTCAATCATGGTGTTTCTACTAATGCAATCTCGTGGTGAGATAATTTAATTATTTTCCTATGCAATTTTGCATCTTCTCTCTTTCACTCAAAAATGTTTTCATTGCTTTTTTGTTCTTTTTCCTCTACTGGATTCTCTGATGTCCAGTTCTATTGGTGCATTTGCCAGGTTTCTTGCCGAGTTCATTCTCTATGTATGCCATCAGTCTTTCGTCTGCATTGTTTCTTTTTGAGAAACCTGCAATGGCAGTTGCAGTTGCAGCTGCTGGGGTCATCCTTGGCTGGCCATTCTCAATCCTGGCCTTTCTTCCTATTACATGCTACTCTTTAATGAAGAGATTCAAACAAGCATTTATCTCAGGCGCAGTTACTTCTCTTGTTGTTCTTGTAAGTTGACCCTAGTATTAATTCAAGAAATGGCATTCTTTTACTGGATCTATGAATTGTATACATGTAATTATATCATGAACATTAACAATGAGTAATAATTATTCTTTATTTTGTTGTACATTTACATTGCAAGTATTTTGGGCTTCTTTCAGGTACTCTCAGTACTTACTGATTATTACTACTACAAAAGATGGACATCATCTGTGCTCAATTTATTGACATATAATGTCTTCGGAGGGGGTGAGAGCCATTTGTATGGAACTGAAGGGCTATTATATTATCTGAGGAATGGATTTAACAATTTCAACTTCTGTTTCATCTTTGCATTACTCTTTCTGGGAATTATTCCAATCGCAAGGAGAAAGTATTCCCCAGACCTCCTGGTTGTAGTCTCACCTGTTTTCATTTGGTTGGCATTCATGTCGTTGCAACCACACAAAGAAGAGAGGTTTGGATTCGGCACCTCTGTTATTCATTTGCTTTGTTGTTAAACTCTTACGTTTATTGTATGATCTTACGGTTCGATTTGACCCTCGATTGATTCAAATCAGTGAAAAAATTGGTTTGTGTTTGATCCTTACGATCTATACATTGAATCTTACGATTCAAAAGATTAAACTCTGCAACATCAAAGAAAAATGTCCGGTTGTTTTCTATTGAATGATTTCCCTTTTTCTTGTTTGATACAATTAAATAAACATAAGAATACTATTTACATATTTTAAACAATAAAAAGCCCATTTCCTAAAAAAAATCCCAAAACGTAAACCTCAAACCTCGTTCTACTATTATGAATCTTACGATTTATGATTCAAAATTACAATTCGATTCCAAGTGCCCCCTAACGATTTTCGATTTGATTTACAATTTGACAACCTTGTTCATTTCACTTCTATGGTTTTATAGTTCTTTCGAAATCGAGTTAATTCAACTAAATTAACTACTTATTGTGAGTACAGAAACGAAGTTCTCTTTAGTATTAAAATTCCAAGACTTCGTTCAAATTTCCCCAAGATTTGTTCAAACTTCCATAACTTTGGATTTAAATCGACTGAAAAATTCAAAATTTCGAAATTCAGAAGCCTATTGTGAGTCGTTTGCATTTTATTTTCTTGATTTTAGGTTCACCGTTTTAACTTCCAATCTAGTTTTTTTTTTTTTTGTGTAAAGCGATCATTCCCTTTGAATTTTTCAATGGGTAACTAGTGTGTTGTTGTCTAATCAACTAATTAAGGAAATTTCTTGTGAGTGAGTTGGCGAGAACGGAGCTGTTGGCTTGAGGCATGGCAGAGATTAGGGTTTCCTCAACCTAGTGGTTGAGTGTGCTTCATTTTACATTTTGACTGGTTGGAGAGGCCTGCCGTGTGCAGCTGGAGGGTGATTCACCTGGTTCGTTTGGCTTCTTCATTGGTTAGGGGCTGGAACATCTTGTTCCACGCGGTGCCGAGGGAGGCTGACCGGCTGGTGGTGGACCTTACGAGGAGAGGAGCGAGTCGCGATGCTATGTTTTTCGGGGATTTGGCTTTAGAGATGGATCGCGACTAGTGTCATTATGTGTGTTTCACGTGCGTGCGTTGTTTTTCTGCTTTGGGACTCTTGGTTCCCTTTTTCGTCTTGTTTTGCTTCCACTGCTTTAGGCTTTTGCTAAACAGTTGTTGCTCTACTTTTTCTCTTCTCCGCATTTTATATATATATTTTCATTACTTGTCAAAAAAAACAAAAAATTAAGGAAATTTCTTTGAGATTTAGGTAAATTCCAAAATATTTATTTTGTTGCCTTCTCTTGAAGATTTATGCATGAAATCGCGTCGTATCTAAATGTATTAATTTCATCATTTATTGATGTGTCATTTTCATGGAATCACAATTTTTGTGAAAATTTGGAAAATTCGTGAAGCACACAAGTTCCCAAGATTTTGACCGTACATTAATATTTATTAAATAATGTATTCTTTGACTAATTATTGAAAAGTTCGTATAACAATAACAAATTACTGATTCTGTTAGGCCACTGTCAAAAACCTTATATTTAGCTAGATTATATGCCTTAGATCATTTCTAACCAGGTTCCATCTCATTACTTAGTTCAACTTTTGCTATCTCACACCTTCTTACAAGAGCCTTCATAGGTCTCTGATGCTTTGTTAAATAATGCACAAAACAATCTCAACTGGCTTGCTTTTACTTTAACACCTATGAGGACTACTACATGACCCTCTCGGATTTGTTTATTCTTTTTTTTTCATTTACCCTCACATCCCTCAACATTCTCATCTCAACTTATCCTATGAATGTGCTACTTCTTAGTTGCCTCTACCCCATGTAATCATCTATAGAGCTTGCAGCTGTCTTATAGAATTTACCTTTCATCTTGATGTGTCGATCTGCACTTTTGAAGCACCTCCTCCTTGAGCCTTCCAGCTCTAGTTTTGTATGCGATGTCGTATTTAATATCTCACTTTGATCTTCATCTAGTTGGGATAAAGCATATGATGATGATGATGATTGTGAATAATTGATCTTGGATAACAGAAATGTTCTCTGTATATAATTTTATGGCTCTTATTTCTTACTTGTGCTTCACCTTCATTCCCATTTTTACTGAAGGTCAATTCCACATACCCTGTCCTAATTGAATCTACTTGAGAATTTCTGATTCCATATTTCTCTCGAAAATTCTTCCTTGCTTTTACTCTCTTCCTAGATTGGTCCACCAATATGCAAATAGCGTACACCAAGCTACCTTGTCTTGATTGAGTCGTGAATTCATCCGTAACAACCCAAGATGGGGTAGGGTCATCGCTGATCTTTGGTGTAAGCTTTTGTTACTAGAAACTTATCGTTCTACCGATTACTTTTTTTGGATATGACCACCTCCAACTGATCTCACAATAGTTAGCAATCCCTCATATATGTATAAAATTCTCGAAAATAAAAGGATTTAAAGTCACAACTATATTGGAAATCTCGCCTTCAATTATGTTTGGTGGTTGGGCTAATCTTGTTCGTTTGCACATTCATCGCTCCTGACCTGTGTGTAACAAAGAGCATACCATGTCCAAAGCTTAGTTTTGATTTGAAGCATGCCATGAGGAAATCATGGATTTTAAATATCACCTTTCACTACACATTTACGTCTATAAGATGATAGAAAGACTTAAATCTGGTCTTCAATGCAACTGTACTATCAAGAATGGGCTCAAGAGTTGGTGATGACTTGTAACATTTTGTACTGGTGATGCAGGTTTCTTTATCCAATATACCCTCTTGTTTGTGTTGCTGCTTCAGCTGTCATTGAGAGCTTTCCAGATCTTTTCCGTGACAAGTATTCTGACAATAATTCCTGGACTGTTGCGGTGAGTGTGCTCTATATTTCCCAAATCTTATCTTTCAACCTCGATGAGTAGTAACTGACCATGGAACCCCTCTGGTTGAATGTGTGACGCAGATTGCCAAACTTCTCAGGCCTCTGGTTCTTAGCCTCATACTAGGTGCGTCCCATAGTCGGACGTTCTCCCTGATTCATGGTTACTCTGCACCTCTGGAGGTTTACAAGATTCTAGAACACCATGAAGATGCTGGAATAGGTTATAACTAGTTATACCTTGTTGGTTTTGATTTTCAAATACGAGTTTGTTTAAAATATTTAAAGTTATATGCAGAACTGTTATATCTATAATATTTCTCTCGTGGGTGGATCTGGTATTAATTTTACAGGTTCTGTGATCTGCGTTGGAAGTGAATGGCATCGTTTCCCATCATCCTTTTTTGTTCCTGATTATGTTGGTGAAGTTCGATGGATAGATGATGGCTTCCGAGGGCTCCTTCCTTTCCCATTCAATTCAACCTTGGGTGGGACTGCTGCTGCACCGACTTATTTCAACAATAAGAACAAGGCATCTGACAAACAATATGTAAAATTCTCCCTTCTCTAAATCAATCCATCTTTTCCATTGCTATACTCATGCCATGATCCTTCTCGGAATTTTATATGAATTATATAGTTCCTATTGGAATGATGTTACAGCTCAAAGATATTGAATCCTGTACATTCCTCGTTGAATTGCAACTCAACCGACCATATCCTTCTCGTGGCAGTGACATGTCATCATGGGAGGTAAATATATGTTTGAAATGGATTCCTCTTCTTGCCATTAAAATTACTCTCTCGTGCTTATACCGAAACATTTGAAATTTAGATTGTTGCTGCATTACCTTACCTTGACCGGGAACTCTCACCGGCTACGTACCGATCATTCTTCATCCCATATCTATGGCAGCAGAAGAATGTATTTGGTCTGTACAAACTGCTTAGAAGAATACCAAAGTGATAGGAGATAGCAGTTACTGCCAAAGGATAAATAGAGTACCAAACCAATCAATTCTCAAGAGCATGACAGAGTCGTCACGAAGCCGATATATGTTAACCCAATCCTACTGATTTTGGTGAGTTTTATCTGTTGTGCTTATAAACGCTATTCCTCTATTTCCCTAATTTACTGTTTCTTGTTGGGGAATTGTTTTTCCCTGATTTGGTACTGCATTAGAGTTGACAAATTTGTGAGAGCAATTTTTGTAAAGAATTCTTCATATGGATGTATTCACAAGTTTGCTTTTATGATATCTGATTCCTGTTTAAACTTGTTTTAAGGTTTATGCTGTATTGGTGTCATTAGATGTTCCAGAACCTGTTTATATAGACAAATAAAATTAGAGTTGACCCTCTAATAACTAACAATTATAACTTAAAGATTCAAGAGAGGAGTTTTAAACTTTAATTTATGGTTATTATGTTCGCTTCTTCTCTTTCTCTACTAGATTAGGTGGTTTTTTTTCCTAATACGATGTTATCTATTGGCAATTTGGCATATCTCCTAGACTATTATTGGAATTATTCTAATTTTTTATTTATAAGTATTTTACTCTTTTTTATATTTGATAGATTAAAAAAATATTTTTAATGTTAAGTAGATTTTTTTTACAATATTTATTAAAAATAGAATGTTAAATAGATGAAGTGGATAGTTTATGATTTTATTAATTTGAATTTTATCAATTTAAAATTAAAATAGTTAATTAATAAATTAAAATTTAAACGAATTGACTGGTTCAACCTGTTTATGAGTGGGTAGGGTTCGGTTCCCGTTAATAAATGGGTTAAATCCTAAACCCGACCGTTTAAGTTGCAATCCACTTATAATCCGATCCAACCCGACCCAGTCCCACCTCTGGTCAAGATCCCCCCACAAAAAAAAAGTGGCTCAACTCGACTACAATAACTTTAATAAAGCAATAGGGATAAATACTTAAATGGGTATCTCATATTCTCATCCCAATTTGATCCAACTTACTTATCCGAATGATTTTAAGGGACCCACCATGGCAGATTATGATTGGACGACATGTACACGTGGCAATATTCTACTAGGTCAACAACATTACAGCAGTATCTTGTTGAAAACATTTCGTCTGGTCCGGCTCCAGCCTGGAACCTGCTTGTAACGCTTTTACTCTATGCATTATAATGCATAAAGAACAAATATTTAAGCACGGGTACAAGCATTTCAACCCGGGTACAAGGACGCTCGAGGCTGAAATCAGACCAGACAAAGGGTACAAGCATTTTAAGACAGGGTACAAGCGTACTCCAAGCTGGAGTTGGACCAGACGAACTGCTTTCTATCTTGTTTTTGTAAAGGCAGGCTTTACTCCTAAACACTTTCTTTCTCACTTTCGCTCTAAGGTCCCTCCACCAGGTTTGTCTCTTAGATGCAACCCCAAAAAGCAAAAGAAAAAAAATGAGAAAAAAGTCGTTGGGTCCAACCAATACAAATATTCTCTCTTATCTCTCTATGGTAAAAAAGAAACCAATTAAGAGAGGCACATCTATATATAGAGACATAATAGTTCCTCTTTCTCTCACACTGTTCCTCATCTGTTTCTCTTTCTACCACAACTCATATTTGCTTAGAAAGCAAAACTCATTTCGATTCCTCAATACCCAACATGTCGGTTAGTCCCTCTCACTCTCTCTCTCCTATATATATATAGGAGTGTGTGTGTGTGCGCGCGCATATATCTATATTAGCACAACTTGATGGGAGTCATACAAAAGTTCTAAATGGATTGAAATGGTTGTGCAGATCGTTGAGATGAGAGTACACATGGACTGTTCTGGATGTGAGAGTAGGATAAAGAAGGCTCTTCGAAAACTAGATGGTACCTTTCCTTTACTTGAATCTTATTATTACATGCAAAATAGTGTTTTAACTCGGTATTGGATTAGGAATCGTTTCTGTCAAATACCGACTTGGGATCAGTCGATCCAAAACATAGTCCAATTTTTATTTATTTTTTTAAAAAAAGAAACTTTTTCAAGGATGCAGGACGATCCAGTATAAATCGAGTTAGAGAAGTTTTAATAAAGTAGGAATCGGCTTGGGATCGTGACTCAGGCCGATCCGAGATGAATTATATTAAACATATATAACTCATAATTTCATACTCTTCTTTGTATCCTCTCCTAACGTACTCTCTTCTTGATTTGCATGAATTATTATCAGGAGTTGATGAAATTGATATAGACATGGGCATGCAGAAGGTGACGGTTACTGGATGGGCGGACCAGAAGAAGGTTCTCAAGACGGTCAGGAAGACCGGAAGGCGAGCTGAGCTGTGGATGTTTCCGTACAACCCGGAGTACAGTAACTACACTCATCACTACTACAATCAACATCATCATCAGCAGAGCAATAATCGATTCACCTATTACAACACCTCACAACCTTCTTCCTCTTATAACTATTACAAGCATGGTTATGATGGCCATGACTATGGCTATTATCATGATCCCATGCACTCGAGACTCATTGATGAGAAGACTGCTGCCATGTTCAGTGATGAGAATACTAATGCTTGTTCGATCATGTGATGATGACTGATGATGCATTCACACACACACACACATATATATATATATATATGCTTACCTTAATTTAATATATATTTTTAAATTCTCCTCGATGTATTTGTTATCATATAACATATTTTCATTTTTCCTTTCTTATTTTATCTTATATCTAAGAAACTATTGTGAGTAATTTTAATTTTTTTTTTTTTTTTAATTTGAACCATTTCTCGATTGGGCTTTTAGTATGTAAAGTTCTCTATTTGATGTAGACTGCATAAGGAATGAAATATGCAGCAGTCATAAGGAGTTATGTAATATGAAGAGATAGTTTAGTAAGGAGATGTAAATCTTATTTTCTCTTCTTAATAATATGGTTGTATTTGATTTGGGATATGCGAAAAAAAAATCATATTTTGAAATCCGATCCATTTTCACATCCATTTGAAATTCACGGATAGAGAATTGCAATTAACCGTCTTTACATGTGAATTCAATAGCTTCAAAAGTAACTTATAAAAAAAATTTGTTGAATTCATGTAGAATTCAAATTACAATTCTTTAATGGATTCTCAAACGGAAAAATTAAAATTGGAGGCCCAAAATCCACCTTTAATTCCAGGAACCAATTGGGAGTTTTAGAAATAATCTGTCACCCTTTATAGTACTGCTTATGTGCCACTTTCCAAATGGTACTGTAGGAAACATCTCATCAAATATCGTAGGCCTTCCCCACTTTATTGTAGTTTGGCTATTTTAGACTATTTTATAGGGAAAGCCCCATGATATGGGGCGTGGTATGTGAAATATACTGGAGTTTTGCCCTCGGGTGTATTTCACGTATCACGCCCCATATCACGGGGCACATAAGAGAAGATCCGCCACATCCTCTCAAGTTATACTTGAAGGCTCCCACCTGCGATGGGATAACTTTTGAGTTCTTGAGAGCTTTAGAGTTGCGTCTCACGTTCACCAAAGAGATGCGTCTCGGTGAACATGTCAATACGAATTTACACCTCAAGGGAGAAACAGCCCTGGACGATGTAAGACGTCTACACGTCGATATGCATTTACACCTAAAGGGAGAGACAGCCTTGGACGATGTAAGATGTCGACACATCCTCCATCTAGAGCGATGCTCAATGACGTCGTAGGCGATACATCCTCTGTCTAGAGTGATGCTCGATGATGTCATAGGCGATACATCCTCCGTCTAAAGCGATGCTCGATGACCTCGTAGGCGATACTACCTTTGTCTAAAGAGATGCTCGATGACGTCGTAGGCGATACTACCTTCGTCTAGAGCGGCGATACTACCTCTGTCTAGAGCGATGCTCGATGACGTCATAGGTGATACTTCCTCTGTCTAGAGTGATGCTTGATGACGTCACAAGCGATACTACCTCCGTTTGGAGAGAGTCTCAATGACGTCGTAGGCAATACTACCTTTGTCTAGAGGAAGTCTCAATGACGTCGTAGGCAATACTACCTCCGTCTAAAGCGACACTCGACGACGTAGAAAGTGTAATATCCCTGATTACGATTAGTGAATCAATTAAGCTTAGGAGCATAATTAAGTTAATTAATTATAATAGTCGTGCTAATCATCTAGATTAGAAGACAATGGAACCTTGACCATGGTCCATGTGTCCAAATCAAGAAAGTTCATCGAATT
>JAUPMG010000005.1:7556275-7574431 GCA_031762675.1 Pachysandra terminalis
CCCATAGTTCTTGATATTTTTCCCCATCTCGACAGAGCTAGGAGGCCTTTTAGATTTGAGCACATGTGGATTAGACATTCGGAGTGTAGTGAAATAGTTAAAAGGGGTGGAGTCATCAAGTGGATGGATCTAAAATGTTTTTAACTCAAAAGATATTGTTAAATACTCAAAAAGTTCTAAGGAAATGGAACAGGGAAGTATTTGGGGATATTCGAATTAAAATCCGAGAAATAAAGGAAAGGATTGATAGAGAGCAATATAAACCAAATGGGGTTCGAGATTATGAACAAGTAAAAGTCATGGAAAAGGAACTTTAAGAATTATATGAAAGGGAAGAAATCCACTGGCGGCAGAAATCTCGAATTCAATGGTTAAAGGAAGGGGATAGAAATATTAAATTTTTTCATGCTACTACCCTTAAAAAAAGAATCACTAATCGGCTAGTTTGCCTCTCAAATAACAATGGTATTATCACTACTGATCCTAGGGAAATTAAACACATTGTGAAGACTATTTCTCTAATCTTTATGCAACTGCTCACAATGGAGATTTAGATTTTGAGCTCGAGGGTTGGAATCACCAACTTAGTTATGATGCATACACATATCTTTCCCAACCTTATAGTAGTGATGAGGTGTATTAGGCTGTTTTCCAATTAGCTCCAGATAAAGCCCCTGGCCTAGATGGATTTATTGGATGATTCTTCAAGAATTATGTCCTATTGTTGGACCTGACACGGTACAAGCAGTCCTTACCTTCCTGAATAATGGCTTCCTTCTAAAAGAGTTAAATGAAACTTTATTACACTTATTCCAAAAGGCGGTAAGAGTGAAAAGCTTGTTTATAGACCTATTAGCTTGTGTAATTTTATATATAAAATCATATCCAAGGTGATTGCTAATAGGTTGAAAACTGTTTTGCATGACCTAATATCCCCCTTTCAATGTGCCTTTATTCTTGGTCATCAAATTACCAATAACATCTACATTGCACATGAGATCCTCCACACACTAAGGAGGATATAAAGGTAAGAAGTACTATATGGCGTTAAATCTTGACATGAGTTAGACCTATGATCGTGTGGAGTGGGATTTCTTGGAAGCCATATTGTATAAGTGTAAGTTTCCAAACTATCTTACTCATTTAATTATGCAATGTGTGAGGACTGTGTCAAACTCGATTCTCATTAATGGATCACCATCACAAAGGATTTATCCAGGAAGAGGGTTGCGGCAAGGGGACCCGTTATTACCATATTTATTTATCTTAGTTACTGAGGCCCTATCAACAAGATTAAATCAAGCAGAGCGTGATGGTGATATCAAGGGGATTAAGGCTGGGAGAGACTGTCCTTCAGTATCACACCTCTTGTTTGCAGATGATTGCTATATTTTTAGTGAAGCTAATCTTCAAATGGTGGGTAAGATATCGGGCATTTTTAAGGATTTTGAGGATCAGTCCGGACAAAAAATTAATTTAGTTAAATCTGGTGTCTTCTTCTCTAAGAATACACCCAAGGAGATTTCAGAAAATGATGAGTCGTATTCTACATATTCCTATTTTGGCTCGTACGGGTAAATATCTTGGACTTCCAACTGAATTTGGGAAAAACAAAATGGATCTGTTTGAGCAAGTAGTGGAAAGGGGTAGGATATAATGAAATCATGGACTAATAGATATATTTCTCAGGCCGGCAAGGCTATATTGATTAAATTTGTTACCTCTGCCATCCCCACATATGCAATGACTTGTTTTCCCTTCCTAAATACATAGGGGAGAGGCTTAACAAACTCAATAGATCATTTTGGTGGAATGAGAAGTTGGAGAATAACAAACTCAGATGGATAAATTGGCGGGAAATCTGCCAAGCTAGATGGAGAGGTGGACTCGGTTTCAAGGACATGACTGAATTCAACCGGGCCTTAGTTGCTAAACAAGGGTGGAGACTGAATTCCCAGCTGGAGTTTCGTTGGGCAAGAATAATGAAAGGGAAATACTATCTGAACAACTCTTTCTTAAATGCTAAAAATAAGAGCAATGCTTCGTGGGCTTGGAAATCCCTCCTTTTTGGAAGAGATCTAATTAAACAGGGAATTCGTTGGTCTGTTGGTGATGGAAGGAACATTGAGGCTTGACAGGATCCTTGGATTCCAACTTGTAATTACTTTAAACCTTGCGTCCCTGTATGGCTGTATCTATTGAAGCTGAAGGATTGATGGTTGCTAATCTCATTAACCAACATGATAGATGTTGGAAATTGGAAGAAGTCTATAGAATTTTCACTCCTGAACTGGTGAGGCAGATAGCTGAAATTCCTTTCAGTTATAACTTGGTACCAGATCAGTTATTGTGGCACTTCACAAAATCAGGAAAATACACAGTTAAATCTGGTTATCATGTTGCAACTGCTGATTTTTCTGGAATGCAGGGAGCTAACTCTTTGAAATCACTAACTTGGATGAAATTATGGAAGCTTCCTATTCCTGAAAAAACTTCAGATGTTTATTTGGAAATGTATCCACAATGGTGTTCCTACGAGAGACAATCTTGTTCGCCGACAGATATTAGCTGATTCCTTATGCCCGCTTTGCGGCTGTGTGGAGGAATCTGTTTGTCACTTATTCTTCAAATGCAACACTGGATAGAATTTGGTTGGCTACACCCTTGGGCTTTTCGAACAACATCTTGGTCCTTTATAAAATTGGGTGATATTTTTAACTTTTTGATTTCACTAAATAATTCACCCAAATAATCATGATCGACTACATCGCATCTCTGAATCAACACATGGACACTTGGACTCATCTCACATCGCAAAATCTCACATACCTGTTTCCATCTCTTTCTTTTATTTATTGTAAAAACTTTGTCTTTCTCTCTCTCTCTCTCTCTTTCCAGATTGTTCTTCTCTTCTCACAGCGACTGCCATTGATTGCTGAACCTACACACCTCTTTCTCTTTCATACTATTCTTCTCTCTTACTGTAACATATAAAGCTCAAAAGAGTAAGCAAAGGACAACTTAGAACAGACTCCAGCAAGGTAAATATTTCCCAAAAATAGATAGTTAATGCATCGTCTTGCGTGCGCTCGAACGCGTGAGAGGTTAGATGCCAAATCTGAATGAATCACAGGGCATGACCGTAAGAGATGGTGATCACATGGGTGTTGTGATGATGATGATGATGAAGAAGAAGGCGACGACGATGCTGACATAACAGAAAACGAGAAAAAAGAGCTCCACTCCTTATCTCTCTTTATCTTTGACTTGGTTGCAATTATTTATGGCTTCTGCTTCTCTAATCCATCATCCTCGGTATTATTACTCTTCCGCAAGATTCAAGCTCAGAAATGGTGGACACGCAGGGTCTTCTTCTTATTCCTCTTCTTGTTCCTCTTCTTCGTCGCATTGTTGTTCTTCATTTGCTTTCAATATTTGCAGCTTTTCTGGTAAGTTCTTTTTCTTTTTTGAATTCTTCCATTAATGGGTATTTTTTTTTTTTAAGTTAAAAAGTTATTTTACTTGCTTCTGTCAGAAATTGGGAATTATATCTTTATGTCTGTAGGTGAGCACGTAGAGGGTAGGAAAATAGGGTTTTTGAACATGTGTGGTTGATTGCTTTGGGACATCTGAGAGTTAGGGCAAAACGGGATTTGAACATGTGTGATTGCGTACTTTGGAATATATGTGAATTGGGTAATTCTAGATGAGTGTTTGAGGGGCAGTTTACAAGGTTTTTGTTGTGTGTGTTTTGATGAAGGTGGGATGTTTGGGTTTCAATATTTAGGTATTTGAGTTTCCAAGAGATAATTTGGAGTTTCTAGAACTTAATGAATGATTTGAAGGTTGGAGCATCAGAGATGAAAGTTTGATTTCGGAAAAGGCTTGCATAAAACGAATCTTTAGGCTATTTAACAAACACTTGTGATGCAAATAAACTACTTCCAATTGCAATTTTGAAAAGAAAGATTAAAGGCTTTTTAAAACGAGGAAGTGTAGGAAAGAACCTCTGATGCTAATAACCTTAACAAAAAAAAACTGAAAAGGATTGCACAAATAACAAATACACTGTCACGCCCCAAAACCAGTGGCACAAAGTCCAGTGAGTGCCACTGGTTTTTTTATTTTTATTTTATTTTAGTTGGTTAACCAGGTAAAGTTAAGGGAACTTTCAGTAAACAGATTTTAATTCAACTCCCTTAAATTAAGCCAAGTCTTAATTATTTTGTCACTTCCTCATGACAGCTTAGATATCTAATATTTGTAACCCACGAGTCATTTCTATTAAACCCCCTGGAATGCACTGGGACTTAAAAATTCATCTTCTCCACCAAATGATGTTCGGTCGGTCACCATTATGATCATATTTCTATGTGCATTGTTCAGTTATCTAATTTATATAATATTCAGGAATGAATTGCACCAGTTTTTTCATTTAGTCATTTGCTTTTTTCCCCCTCTCACTGGCTTGTCTTTACTTGCTGAGTGTTCAGGCTTAGATAATATCTGGAAGCATCCAAGTCTCCGAATTGAAGCAATGAATAGCACTCATGGAAATTTCGCAACACACAAAGGCATTGCAAATCCCAAAGATGAACCAGATCATCTTCTTGTCCTTGTCCATGGTATCTTGGCTAGGTATCTATGGGTTCTAAATTTTCTAAATATCTTGTGCCATTGCATGTGAAAATCAAGAGGTTGATTTTTAGCTCTCCAAAAATAATAAACTGATAAAACAAATGATCTGTTTAATATTTATAATTTGTTGGTGCAAGTTCTTTCCATTGCAGAAACCCCATTCCTTCATTCCAGTCTTTTGATAAGGCTCTTTATCATAATCTGTTCTAAATTGATGCTAAAACAGCTTATGCAGATGTTTATTTTTACTTTCTCATTCAGTATAAAGTATCCAGTGGTTCAATGCTCTGGTAGTTCTCCCCACTAAATTGAATGCCGTGGATTTGTTTTGGTTCTTAACAAGCACTTGTTCATATCATGTTCGGTTAAAACAAACCACTTAATGAAATAACAACAAAGTAGGTGGATGAAAACCAAGAAACTTATCAAACCTTACATAGCGTCTAGACTGGAGTCTGGTACCCTAAGGGATAGAATAGGGTGTCTCCAGCGTGGGCTTTTTTTCCCCCTTCCCGAGCACAGCTTCAGAAGAAATTTTGATAGAATATGGTTGTAGGATTTGGTAGCTTAGACTGATCTTGCATGGGCAAGGCATTCCAATTATCCTACGTCTTATGTTAAAAGCCTTTGTACTTTTTTTTTTGTTTTTTTTTTGATGGATAATGATAGTTTATATATAAATAGAAGAAGAAAAACAGGAAAGGATACAAACAATGAGGCTAAAAGATTATACGCAAAGCCTTCGTACTTGGATAATTTGAAGCTGATTTTAAGAATTTTCAGAGGGGGTCCAAAAGCTTTGTTGGATTTTTTGCAAGATTGTCTGCCTCATCGTGTTTCTTTTTTTCAAATTCATGTTTTCATCAATAACCCACAAAACCCATTAGGTGGTTGTGAAAAAAAACAAAAATCTAGAAGTTAACATAAAGTATTGTGAGATAAATTACCGGATAAATAAAATATATAGCCAACAAAGATTGATATTGTTCTCCACATATCAACCTAGAGACTGGAAGATAGAATTTTTCAACTCAAAAAGAACTCAACCTGCAGGACCCCCCTCAACTCCCTTTGGTGGAGAATTATTTTAGCTAACAGATTTGGTCTTCTTATGGATGGGTGGGATAGTAAAGAGGTATCAGGCACTTAAATGGTCGAGATTTGGAAATTTGTTATGAAAATGATTGTTTGACAGATTGGAACAGAGGACTTATTGAAAGGACTGAAACTCGAAGTACGAAATGGGGAGAAAATCCGCATTATGAGGACATATTGCAGGATGATCAGGTTTAACTTTATTGGAATTTGGGGTTGTTAGCATTTATTTTTCTTTGTTTTGTTTGACGGTAGATCATGATGGTTGCTTGTTTGGTGACACACCGTGCTTTGTGTAATATTGTATCACCGCCTTTCTTTTCCAATTTTATTTTTTTAATAAAGTCTTCATTAGAGTGAGTGAGATGGTGAGCAAAGGGTGATCGTTTGTGGAGGTCTTACTGTCTTCTCGCATCTTCCGAGAGCAAGATGGTGATCATGTCCCGAACACTTACATTTCAAATCTTAACCGAAGATGTTCTCAATATCGAAACCAAATCTTTCTGTCTGGAGGAGTTTTGTGCATACGGGAAAGCAATCATAAGAATATCGGAGATGAGCAAAGGGCATCAAAGTTCTGTTGTTGGATAAGGATTTCTTGGAATGGATTGTTCGGTGTTGTGAGGAAGCTGCGAGTTGTAGGAGAAATGAGCGGGGACTGTACGGAAACGCTCTGCTGGAAATCACTTGGGCGTCCTTGAAATTAAATCCAACAATGGAGGGGATTTTATTTGCATTTCTCTGTTTATTGGACACAAATCATTTTGGTTGTGTATTCCAAAAGGAAAGGATTGCTGGGGATGGGTTCTCTTTGCGAAAAAAGCAAGGTTATGGGGATTGGGTCAATCGAGGTAAATCGACCTATGGTTCATGTTGGTGTTGCTACAAGTGAAGATAGAGGGTCGGTGAAGGTGATGCATCTGCTGAAATGGATCTCAGGAAGGGGGTTATGTGTTTTGAAGTCGAAGATAACATTGCGGTATCGCTATGCAATTGTGGTGTGCCGCCATGTCTTCGGATTGATGTTGACCGGAGTAGTTCTTGCAAGCAATGGGAGAAGGCCTTTGTACTTTGGGCAAAAGACCAGCCTGTGGAGTGTTGATGATGATATTGCTAATTTCTATGGGGATATTGCTAATTTCTACGGTATCTGTGAGTCTGTGACTCACCTTGGCTGTCCCATCTCACGTCGGATAAGTACGTTTTTTTCGGCCCTTCTGCTGATATCTCGAGTCACCTAAGGAGCATGAGCTCCTTCCCACTGCGATCAAGAATGCACGTGGTGGTCCGGCGGTGGTTGGAGATGGCTGTTAAGGCACGATTGTGAAGAGCCCTGAAGGTATCTGAGTAGCCATTAGGGGGTTTGCCCGGGAGGGTTGGTGATTAATATATTGCATTGCTGCAAATTGGATGTTGTTGATTGTGCAGGATGGTGGTCTCGTTGGGGTTTCTCTCTTCAGAAGCCTCTGTCATACTGGTCTGTATCCTTTTCGATTAATCTCTTTCCCAATTCAGCATCTTCCTTCTCGAATCTCACCTAGACCAGGTATAGCGGGTCTGTTCGGTTTGGGGGTCTACTTCCTTTCTTAGCGTTGGAAAATCATATTTGCTGCAATGCTAACAACAGATTTGAATTGTTCTCTACCGATTCTTCCATTGCAGGAGCCACTACGGATGCCAATAAAATTTATGTGAATGTTTCCCAAATTAATGCCCCTACCTGGAAGCAGCTTGGGCACTGTGGGGGGAAAAGGATGAGGGCAGGTCTGAAGATGAGGCGTGGGTTGGAGACTTGGAGTAGTGGACATAGCCAGACTTTTTAGGTTAGAGCTGTCTGATCTTAACGGTGTTCTGTGGTCAATCCCAACGGCCATTAGTAGATATAGGAGAAAGATGGAAGAGGTGGGTCTGGATTGTTCGTTAAGGGCAAGAAAGTGTGGGTGGTGTCTACACTATCAGAGAAGAAGGAATAAGTACCAATTAGCTCGTGATTAAATGAATATCGTAAGCTGGAATATTTGGCGTCTGGGGGACGCCTTGAAAAAGAGTCCAGTTAAGGAACTTCGATGTAAATACAAACCTTCCATATTAGTGTTGCAGGAAACTAGGTGTGAGCGTGTTGATTGAAAGGCAGTTAGGAGAGTCTGGGGTGGCCGCAGTGTGAAGTGGTTGTGCCTCTTCTTGGTTTGGGCGTCTGGGGGAATGGTAGTAATGTGGGACGATGATGTGTGGGTTGGTGAAGAGTTGAGGAAAGGCAGATTCTTGGTGTCGGTCAAGTTCTCAGAAGTGGAGAATGGAGTTGAATGGTTTTAACTGGGCTGTACGGGCCAAATAACCATAGAGTTGGGGAAAACTTTTGGAATGAATTAAGAAGTATTAGAGCTGAATGGGGATGGTCCCTGGTGTGTTGTTGGGGATTTCACTGTTGTCAGATTTGTGGACAAGAAGAGTAGGAGGGGAAGGATTACTAGGAGTCTGCGTGCCTTGTCCAATTTCATCAACCAATTTGCTCTTGTGGATTATCCTCTAGTAGGTGGGCAGTACACCTGGTCGGATTGTCAGGAAAACACTCTCTGGTGTAGACTTGATAGATGTCTAGTTTCGATTTAGTGGGAAACTCTATTTCCTAACATTACCAAAGGACACTCCTTGGGACTTCCTCTGATCATTGGCCTGTAATGATATCTTCTGACTTAATTAGGAGTGGACCTCGACCCTTCCGATTGAGAATATGTGGTTGACGTGCCTTTCATTTAAGGATAAGGTGAAACAATGGTGGGAAAGTAAGGAGTTTGTAGAGACGGATTGTGCTGGTTTCCATTTCATGAAATCCCTCAAATTTTTGGAAGAGAAACTGAAGGAATGAAATAAGATTCTTTTGGCTAGATCCAAGTCAGGAAGAATGCCTGTTTTCAGGATATTGAAAGTTGGATAATGTGGAGCAAGTTAGACCCCTAAATAGGGAAGAGAGGGAGGCTAGAAAAGGCGAATTGAATTTGTTGCTCAAGCAAGAAGAGATCAATTGGAGGCAAAAGTCTTGGGCAACATGGATTAAAGGGGATTGAAATACCGCATTCTTTCATAGAGTTGCCAATGGGAGATCTAGAGCAAATTGCTTGTCCCAGATTATCATAGATGAGGAAATTGTTGATGACAATGAGCGGGTGTTGGGGGCTTCGTCTTCATTCTACTCCAGCCTATACGAGTTAGAACTAGACTTGAAATTTAGTGTGAGCAACCTTGGAGGTAATAAGATTTCTTTGGCCCAAAGAGACTGGCTGGAGAGAGGTTTTGAGGAGGAAATCAAAAAGGCAGTTTGAGATTTAGATAGGGATAAGGCATCAGGTCCGGATAGTTTCGCCATGGTTTTCTATTAGGATGCATGGGAAATAATTAAATCCGACATTATTGAGCTTTTCAATGAGTTTTTTGAAAATGGCATAATCAACAAAATCACAAACGCGACATTCTTAGTGCGGATTCCCAATCTTTGTTGTACACACCTATAACTTTTAGTCCTGATGAGAGGCCTTAACATTAAATTTTCTTTTGAAGAAGGAGAGTAATCATCTGGAATCCCATGTTCAGGCACAATTTGAGTAGTGAGCTGGGTTGGTTAGCCCCTTTTGGCCCATTTAGAGGGGTCTATTATCTTTTCTGAAGCCAGTGATTGTAGGGTATGAAGGCCTTGTCAGGAGGTGTTTCTCTGTGAAGTAGTTTTTTATGATGGTAGAGCTTGGACATTTGTGGTGGACCTTTGCCCCCAGCAATACCACAAAGTTTTGGCCTTTGTTTGGCCTCTTATTTCTCTATAAAGTTCTCATAGTAGATTATCTCATCCATCAACGGGTGCTTGTCCTAGATTGGTGGTTATGCAAGAAGATGAAATTTTTTAACTATCGTGTTCATTTATTGTAAGGTAGTTGGGGGTATTTGGAGCTTTTGTTCTGTCACAGTTCACCCATTTTGGTATTTCCACAATACGTTGGCAAGCTTTTTGCTTCCTGGGGTCGGGGGCTCCAATTAAGGTGTTAACATTATATAATTTGAAGGTTAGAAGATGAGTATCACGCCTGATCAGCTGTTTGCTACCAAGTTGTTGGCATCCAATTTAAATAATATCTTAATTGCAGCCCCAGCGACTGGACATATGTAGAAGCAGAGTTGAAAAAGCGACTGGGAAGCAACTTTTTAATCCATGGTATGATCGTTTTCAATATTTGCAGTGTATTTTTTTTTTTTTAATTTCTCAGACACATCATATTAAGTTTTTCCTTTGAGCTGTCCAACATATGTCTCTTACATGTATTAGTCTGTCAAGTTAGTGGCAATACTTATGATGCTTTCCTTTTTTCTTTCTTTTATAATACAGTCTCAAGGAATTTTGTTAATTCTAATGTTAAAGGCTTGAACTGCATCACTGTTTGCAGCAAGTTCATGTAATACGTACACTAAAACCTTCAGTGGGATAGATGGAGCCGGAAAACGATTAGCAAAAGAAGTGAGTCATGATAAGCTTGTATTGCTGTGTCCTGTTTACACTCTATGTAGATTGTGGTTATAAGGAGAAATAATCTGATTATCTTCTGGACTGCCATTTACTTTATCATAATTGCATTCCTTTAAACAAGTCATGGAAGTTGTTCAAAAGACAGAGAGCCTAAAAAGAATATCTTTCTTAGCCCATTCGCTTGGTGGCTTGTTTGCAAGATATGCAATTGCTATTCTTTATTCATCAAATAACAGGATCAATGACCTGCCTGATGATCTTGCCAATTCTGGAAATGCAAATTCAGAAAATTCTGCTCTATCTTCAAATCGAGGTACGATTGCTGGATTGGAGGCAATCAATTTTGTTACCTTGGCAACTCCACATCTAGGGGTGAGAGGGAGAAAGCAGGTCCGTTTCTGACTGGTATAGTTTACCATGTTCCATTTTATTGTCATCATATTAGTTTTCCTATTCGATACCAATTTGGACTTTGGGATCCATTTCTTACCTTCAACTCCCTCCCCCTCCAACACACACACACACACACACACACACAATATATCTGACACCTCAGAGCTGCTCACTGTTTGAAGTGTTGTTGATGTTTTTGATAGTGGATCAAAGATACATTTTTTTGTTATTTACCAGATCAAAGAGATCTGATTTGCAACGTGTAGAAACTGTCCAAGTAAAAGGGCTAAAATCTAAGTCAATGGAACCAACAACTTTCCCTTGTAATGTCAGATGGTTCAAACTCACTGTAAAATATCGTCTCGAACATTTTGTAAGATCCTCATTTATTCAATTTAACGTCTCTATGTCCATATTGGACAAAATTCTATTCACTCCATGGGAAGTGTAACTAGACATTATTGTTTGACAATGTAACTAGGCCATTTAGAAGCTATCTTTTACAGTTTTGGTGAAGTGATTTTTTGATTATGGTCTGGAGTACGCTCCAACCTCAAACTCTTCTTCGCTTCATGAAGACAATCTTCCCTTGTTGACCTGAAAACCTTTGAGATTCTAATTTATCTGACACTAGCATTAATCTTAATTCTTCAGCTCTGCAAACACTGTTCCATTGCTGAATTTTGCTTAGAGAACCTTGATCTTATGATGGCAATCTTCTGCAAAATATATACTCAACAATACTATGCATTCTTTCCCTACTTTTTGAATTTAAACAATTCTCTGCTTCTCTTTGTAATTCAAACTAGCCTAATCTTTCATATGAAAAGTCTACAATATATTATCACCTTTGTCTGCCTCATTTCTTTCAAATCTCACTCTTCTCTCATATTAACATCTTTATCTAATTAGTAAGCCTCTTCTTGAGATCGAGTATAGTGGTTACCGTACTTTTTACCGAATATTCTGTTGTCATTTTGTTTTATTTCAATAATACGCATGATATTTACCACACATAATGAATTAAGATAATGAGGTACCGATGTTAATTACCCAAATGACTAGTTCAGGAGCATGCATAACCAGTTCAGATGAATAACATAGGCAATACTGGTGAGATGTGTAATAACAACACCAAAGACACCTTATCCCAACTAATTGGGGTCAGGAAAATATGTTGTTCCTCCATTATGACATGTTTGAAAGTTGAGACCATCTCTTTCTTTCTTTTTTCCCTGTAAAGTTTAAAACCATTTTTTCTATTTGATTATGTGCTTCAAATCTTTTCTAACCGACTGATCGAAATCCTTTCCAGTCTCCGCACATCTCTTTTGTAATCCTTAATTTGCACCAACTCCGACCTTCTCATATGCACCGCCATGGCTCTTCCCAAGGTTTTAAATTTCGATTTTGCCAGACATTTGGCCAAGGGATGTCTGGCGAAATTTCGCCGATATTTCACCGAAATGGGGAAATATCGCCATTTCGCCAAGGGGGAAACGGCGACATTTCGGCGGCATTCCGGCGAAATTTAAAACCATGGGCTTTCCATTTAATACGTCATAACCATTTTAATCAACTTTCTTTTATTTGAGCTCCTTTTAGGGCCACTTCTAGATTCCCTGAGGTACACCAACTCTTTATATTATCTTTTGTTATGTTACATGGGTTCGCCTACCAGTCCCACAAATCCTGTGTCCATACATGTGGACATGGATTTGGACACTGACACGAGAATGATTCGGTAGGACAAGGCTGTTAGTCGTGTCGCATGGATAAGCGAAAAATAAGAAGAAGAAGAAGATGATGACAATGATTGTGATGAACCCCAGGTCGGGTGGACCCTAGGTCAATTGGGTCAATATGGAGTCACCACCATCCATAGGATTAAAGGTTTGAATGGTCCCCTATGGTGTTTCAATTAAGTCCAAGATAGACCAAAAATTAAATTGAATGCAATGGTGTAACCACAGTTGGGTTAGAAGGTTTAGTTGAGAGAGTGGGAAGGTGTTAGGCACCCACTCTCATCTGGTTCAACCGGTTACCCGATTCAAATTTACTGAACCAATTGGGCTGGTATTTTTTAGCACAAAAATTTTCCTATGATGACATACATTGTGGGCTATATCTTCTAAAAATCGATGAGTAGGTATTTATAAAAAATAGAAAACAACAGATTACGGGGTCTCTCAACGGCATAATAGTAAACTTGAAATTTTCATAACAATTTAATCAAAATAGATATGGACCTGAGACAAATTTTCCTAAATCCCTATTCAAATCTAGTTTCTAAATGATCAAGTCTCATGCAAAATGGATCTCTATGGAGACCTCTGTGATTTATTTATCAGATATATGTCATGACAGAACAGCAACTAAAGTTGATCTAAAATGAACTACCAAGGCAAATCCAAACCCATAAAAAATAAATAAAAAAGAACCAGGGTAGCCGTATACCCAACTCTCATATGGAAACACAAGATAAAAAAGAAGGGAGAAGACAAGTACCTGTCTTCGGATTTAGCAGCCCTTCTACCTCTGTTGCAATCTCTTGTTTAGAGTTTGTTTTGCAGTAAATGGGGAATGGAGGTTTGGTGGGAGAGAACTGAAGGGGATAAAAGAATCGGGAGATGAGAAGGACTGAGATGGATGAAGGTGAATGCTGCTGTGAGTTGCAGCAGCCGAGAGAAAGAAAGAGAGGGAGAGAAGAGGAGGTCTCGGGTTGGGACAGAGATTGATGGAGGGGAGAGTGGAGTAGATTCGGATTTGATAATGGAGGGGTGGTGCTGCTATTGGTGGGGAAGAAAGAAAAGGCTATTGTTGCTGCTATTGGGCAGCAACAGAAGGGGAGAGGCAAGGGTGATTGAAAAGCTGCTGGCGAAGAGTGGTGATTAGGATTCAAGGGTGAAGAGTGGTGCTGAGAGATGGGTAATGGAGAAGAGAGGAAGGGGTTGATGGTTTGGTGAGGCTAAGGTATAAGGAGGTGAGGAGATGGGGCTGCAGACGAGCAGCAAAGCAAGGGAAAACAGGGGATTTATGGGTGGAAAGAGGAGTGTGGGGTGGTTGTTCTGGGCTGTTTGGGTTAGTGGTGTTACTTCTGCTGTGGCAGCAGCAGCGATGGAAGAGGGAGAGGGTGATTGGATTAGAAGCTGTTGGGTTCATTTGGAAGTAAGAGGAGAGAAAGCAGGGGAAGAGGGAAGAAGAAGAAGCCGATGAGGTTGCCGCTGTAGAAGGGAGTTGCAGTGAAGAAGAGAGAGAGAGAGAGAGAGAGAGAGAGAGAGAGAGAGAGGAAAATATTTTTTTAGCAAGTTTCTTTTATTTTTTGGTTTTTTTGGAAGATTTTTTCCTCTTTTTTATTTCCTTTCCTTTGGGGATTTTTGAAGTGGCAGATCCCCTATGGAGATAATCTTTTCCTTTTTTTTTTGATTTATGATTTCTTTTTGATTTTTGGGATTTGCCACATTGCAAATCTCCCAACAATATCATTCTCTTTAATTTATTTCATCCCCCCCCCCCAAATATTTATTATTATTTTTTCTCATCCCATTATAATTTCTTTCCTTTTTTTTAATAATTAAAAAGGCCAAAAATAACCCTTCGATCTGAAAACCCGGAATTTCACGAATTCACAATCATTTTGAAGGTTTTTCAGCGAGGAATCCAAATTTGATGTTAGAAAAATGTTTGATCCCTACGTTTAATTATTTGGTTCAATAGACCATATTAGGGGTAAAACTGTCATTTTTCCCGACAAACCTTGAAACTGCACAAGATTATACTCATTGGAGAGCATTTTTGCTCATAAATTCAGATTTGAGGTTAAAAATGAATTTAGGACTGTAGATGGATCAAATGGGCCCTATCAGGTTATTTTGGTCAGTTCACACGACTTTTGGGATTTTCAGGGGAAATTAGCAATATGATCGAGGTGAGGATTTAGAGATGAGTGGGAGATAGAAAAAGCAAAGCTCAAGCGTCTAGGAACTGCAAAGATCAAGAGAAAGTCACTCTCGTGCAAATTGGGGTGTTTACAATGATGATGAAGATTTCTAACTTGAGTGTTTTCCAATTTGGCTTGTGATTCTTGTAGCTTTATTTACAATTTCCTCATGATTCTTGCAGTTTTCTTCATTATCAAGCCTGAACCTACTCTTGATTTGGAATTGGAAAGAACTCTTCAAATTCACACATGAACTCTTAAAGCCCATCACATGAAGCTATTCAAAGCAAGCCTTAATGTCTTTTCGCTTGTAGTTACAAGTTTGCCACTTAGAAACTTATTTTCTATCCTTTTATTATTTTTAGGCTTGTAATTATAAACTTACCACCATGATATTGTGGTTGACTTGTAATTACAAGTCTTCTATTGAGAAGCTGATTTCCTTAAACATTAAGTGAAATTTAAAATATAATTATAAATTAAAATGTAGCAGAATCCTCAAATCCTTTTTTGGGGGTTTTGTTAATCTAACACCTCGCATCCGTGCCAGACTAGGGCACATGTACCCGTAATCTTTTGTATTCTTTCCACCTATCCATCTTAACATCATCATCCCACCTGCACTTATCTAATGAATGCATTGCTTCTGTTTCCCAGCATTCACCATATATTGTACCTGATCTAAATTCCATCTTATATAATTCACCTTTCATCCTGAGTGGAATTTGTTGGTTAACATTCTAGGAGCGTGTCTTTACTTACGATATTCAGCTCTAATTCTTTGTGCAACATCCTTCTCAATTTTACCCTCATTTTCATAGCTCAACCGACATAATGAAAGCAATAACTTTGGGAATTATCTTGGCTCTTAAATCTTAATAATGCCGCACCCATGTTCTCATTCTTTTGCTAAAAGTGCAATGAATACACTTGATCTATGTACAAATTATTTTAAAACCTTTTGATTTAAAGGTGACTCTTCAAGTCTCCACATTTTCACTCTCTCTACTTTAATATGCTAATACCATGTCATTTGCAAATAACAAACACTGAGGGATATTTTCTTGAATATGAGTTGTTAATTATCCCCAAGCAAAGAGGGGCTCAACGGTAGCCCTTGATGCAGGCCTATTGTTAGTGGAAATCAATCAGTCTTACCAACTATTCGCTCTAGTTAGCACTCCATACATTTCCAGTGTTTTAAAACATAAAAGTATAAGGTGAGGCTTCGAACTGCCATATGCATGAGATGTAAACCTTGAGCCTTGAGGCGGAAGCCTCAAATTTTATATGAAAAAATAAGGTAAATTTTTACAATACAGAAAAGAAATGAAAGAGAAAATTACTTGAAAAACAATTTAGGATTAGAGAAAAATACTTGACTTAAAATAACCTTTATGTTCATATACATATCACATAACCCAAAACAAACAGCTGGTCTGTAATTTATGATACAGATCACAATTCAAACAGATAGGTACGAACTACAAAGGAATTAAGAAGAACTAAATTGCAAGTTAATGACTCCTAAAACATTAAGGGTTATAAAATCCTGAATTAAGTTAAATATAATGAATAATGTCTGTGAATGAGAGTTTAAAAAAATGTTTCAAGCTTATTTCTGCAGCAAGAACTCTATTAGTTGGTTAACGTAAGAAGTGCATGCTTTAAAAAAGTCAAGCCTGAAATTGTGAGCTGTATGCCCCATTTGAGCCTCATAAATTGAGGTGTGAGCCTCAAAGGCATTTAAGCTGCTAAGGTGGAACTAATATAGATCATTTATCACGCACTAGTACAGCGGAGACCTTGTTAGAAGATCCAATGACAGTTTTTGGCACTCCCCTATCCCCTCCAAGTTGATTTCTCCCGTGTACAACAGTCCTGGACAAATCCCAATTGATGATCATCTCATTAGTAGGGGATGTGTGATTCCTAACGATTGTTGTATGTATCTTGGAAGATGAATCAGTAACACATTTTTTCTACATTTCAATGCAAACCCACAATGTTTGGTTACATTGAGGAACTTTGGGTTGAGGTGGTCTGCGCTTGGGAAACTAGATGAGATCTTTTGTTGTTGGGGTTGGAAGAGAGGCCGAACTAGAAGGACTTTGCTGTGGAGTATGTACCCCTTGGTTATCTGTTGTACCATTTGGAAGGAAAGGAATGAAAGGTGTTTGATGGTGGGCAGAATGATCTTGTTGTAGTCACAAATCGGATGGGATCCCTACAATTTTACTGGGCCACTATTCTTCCAAAATTTAGGAGCATTCCTTTTTTTCTTTTTCCTACATGATTGGGGGCTTTTGTGGACTTGTAAGGAGTGGAAAGCTTTTGTTACTTAGTGCTTTTTTCTTTAAGGGTTTTTGTGGTCTTTTTCTCAATTTGCCGGTGAGTGTATACTTTGCATGTACATAGATAGGCTGTTTTTCGAGTATCTTAATAGTAAATTGGGATGCTAGCCTTACCTTTTCATTCATACATAAATTTATAAATACATATTCTTTATGGATAAAAAAGTGCATTTAAGCCGCTAAGGCTGCGCCTCAAGATGTAAGCCTGATGCATCTGTCAGAGCATTGTACAAGAATACACTTATTTTGTTTTTAATAAAGTCCTGTTTAGCTACTCCCTTTATATATATATGTTATACAGGCACACATGAACATTCACAAGAAAAGGAAAATAAGGAAACAGAAAAGCATATATTCCTGGAAATAAAGAGGAATTTTTCGAGAATGGATTTCATGATTTTGTCAAGTCAAAGTCCATATTTTTAAGCTTTTGATCATGTGATTAATTTTTTTTAATACTCATGAAAGCACTCATATAGAATGCTGATCTTTGTTGTCATTTCTCACGGTAAGTGATCTCTGTTTCTTGAAGTTGACACTTAGAATTCCAACCATACAATGCATCTGCTTGTCAGTTGTAACTTTGCCTAAGATGGTAGCCTCCTGTTGTTATCCATGAATTATTTCCATATATTTGCACTTTTTTTGTCAATTGTGTTCTTTCAATCGGCTGATCCTTGTGTTTCCTATCATTTTCATTGTTGTTTATTGATTTCATAGTATGTTGCATATGCTTTGGAAACTAAATTCCAATTCTGCAATGAATATGAAAAATTCTTGCAATTCATCTTCATCAAAGAAAAAAAGAAGGGGAAGGATGAGATGAACACAAGTGGATACAAAGGATATATAAATTGTACCTTGTATTACAAACTTTTACCAGTAATCCTTTGCTTTACTCATGCTTCTTGTTTTTTTTAGAGGGCATATACCTTTACTTTCTTTTCTTTTCTTCTTTTTGGTTGATAAGTGGAGAGAACATACAGCTATTGGTTATTAACAAAGAATATATGATAGTTTGTTACTAATAATTGAAATGGTGAAACCTGACCTCTAAATGCATATCACAATTGTACATTTCAAGAATTACCAAACATCTAAGTTGCCTAATATCTGCAAAGTGCTGTTAATTATCAAAAAAAAAAAAAAAGTTACCTAATATCTGTAATTGACTTTTCAGCTTCCATTTCTGTTGGGAGTTCCCCTCTTTGAAAAATTTGCTCCTT
>JAUPMG010000005.1:7574531-7590412 GCA_031762675.1 Pachysandra terminalis
GCGAGAGAGTTGGGGTGAAAAAGCTGTGTGTGTGTGTGTGAGAGAGAGAGAGTGAGAGAGAGAGAGAGAGAGAGAGAGAGAGTTTCTTTTCTTTTTGTTTTTTGGAAGATTCTTTTCCTTTTTTTTGGGGATTTGCCAAGTGGCAGATCCCCTAAAGAGACATTGTTTTCCATTTCTTTCTTTCCCATTTTGTTGATTTATGATTTATTTTTGATTTTTGTATATTATGATTATTTTTTTTTGTTTGTGATTTGCCATGTGGCAAACTTCTAAAAAAAATCATCTTTCCTATTTATAGGATTTGCCACATTGCAAATCTCCCAAAAGTATCCTTCTCTTTAATTTATTTCATTCCCCCCACCCAACACCTCGCCCCCCACAAAATATTTTTTATTATTATTTTTTCTCATCCTATTATAATTTCCCGCCTTTTTTTAATAATTAAAAATGCCAAAAATATCCCTTCCACCCCAAAACTCGGAATTTCACGAATTCAGTCATTTTGAAGGTTTTTCAGTGAAGAATCCAAATTTGATGTCAGAAAAATATTTTGACCCCTAGATTTAATTATTTGGTTCAACCGACCGTATTAGGAGTAAAACTGTCATTTTTCCCGACAAACCTTGAAACTGCACAAGATTATACTCATTGAAGAGCATTTTGGCTCAAGAGTTCAGATTTGAGGTTTAAAATGAATTTAGGACTGCAGATTGATCAAATGGGACTTATCATGGATATTTTGGTCATTTCACATGATTTTTAGGATTTTCAAGAGAAATTGGCAGTATGATCGGGGTGAGGATTTAAAGATGAGTGGGAGATAGAAAAAATCAGGCTCAAGACTCCAGGAGCTACAAAAATCAAGAGAAAGTCGCTCTCGTGCAAATTGGGGTGTCTACAATGATGATGAAGATGATGATAAAGATTTCGACCTGAGAGGGTTTTCTAATTTTGTTTGTGATTCTTGCAGCTTTCTTCACTATTTCTTCATGATTCTTGCAGTTTTCTTCATTATCTGTCCTGAACCTACTCGTGATTTGGAATCAGAAAGAACTCTTCAAATTCACACATGAACTCTTTAAAGTCTGTCACATGAATTTATTCAAAGCAAGCCTTCTGGTCTTTTCGCTTGTAGTTACAAGTTTGCCACTTATAAACTTATTATCTATCCTTTTATAGGCTGGTAATTACAAATTTACCACCATGATATTGTGGTTGACTTGTAATTACAAGTCTTCCATTGAGAGACTGGTTTCCTTAAACATTAAATGAGGAAGAAATTTAAAATATTATTAAAAATTAAAATGTAGCAGAATCCTCAAATCCTTTTTTGGGGGGTTTGTCGAATCTAACACCTCATATCCGTGCCAGACTAGGGCACGCGTACCCATAATCTTTTGTATTCATTCCACCTATCCATCTTAACATCATCATCCCACCTGCACTTATCCAATGGATGCATTGCTTCTATTGCTCAGCATTCACCATATGTTTTACCTGATCTAAAATCCATCTTATATAATTCACCTTTCATCTTGAGTCGAATTGTTGGTTAACCTTCTAGGAGCGTGTCTTTACTTACACCATCCAGCTCTAACTCTTTGTGCAACATCCTTCTCAATTTTACCCTCATTTTCTTAGCTCAATCGACATAATGAAAGCAATAACTTTGGGAATTATCTCGACTCTTAAATCTTAATAATGCCGCACCCCTGTTGCCATTCTTTTGCTAAAAGTGCAATCAATACACTTGATCTACGTACGATTTATTTTAAAACCTTTTGATTTCATGGTCGCCCTTCAAGTTTCCACATTTTCACTTTCTCTTTACTTTAGTATGCTAACCTGGCCTGGAATCCTAAAAAGAGAAAGTAGGCCTATAAACTGGCTAGGCAAGCTTGAAAAAGAGTGATCCTACCTCTAAAAGACTAGTAATTCCGTTTCCATGTGGCTAACCCTTTCTCCATTTTCTTTAAGATCGGTGCCCAGAAATATATCCTGTGTGGGTTGCCACCTAAGGGGAGTCTTAGATACTTATATGGCCACTTTGCTAGCTACACCCTAAAATATTAGCAAAAGACTGATGGTATTTGGGTCAACACGAATCGTTGAAACAATACTCTTCTCCAAATTGACTCTAAACCCCAAAACCATTTTAAAACAATAAAGTATGCATTTAGTCCAGAAGAACTGATCTTTAACGCCTCAATAAATTGGATTGCATCATAATTAAATTGCAAGTGAGATATCGGCACATGACCCATCTATAATAACAAACCAGTAATCAAACCCATGTTTTCTGCTATGCAAAAAAACACACTACGGACAGTTTTCACAAGGATAAAAAGTCATTTGCAAATAACAAACACTGAGGGATCTTTTCTTGAATGTGAGTTGTTTATTCATCCTCAATCAAAGAAGGGCTCAACGTTAGCCCTTGATGCAGGCCTATTGTTACTGGAAACCCATCAGTCTTACCTACTATTTACTCTAGTTAGCATTCCATACATTTCCAGTGTTTGAAAACATAAAGGTATAAGGTGAGACTTCGAATTGCCCTATGCATGAGATATAAACATTGAGCCTTGAGGCTGAAGCCTCACTTTTTATATGAAAAATTAGGGTAAATTTTTACAATAAAGAAAAGTAATGAAAGACAAAGTTACTTGAAAAATAAATTTAGGATAGAGAAAAATACTTGACTTAAAATAACCTTTATGTTCATATACATATCACAAAAGCCAAAACAAATGGTTGGTCTGTAATTTATGATACAGATCACAATTCAAACTGATAGGTACAAACTACAAAGGAGTTTGTAATTTATGATACAGATCACAATTCAAACTAAATTGCAAGATAATGACTCCTGAAACATTTAAGGGTTATAAAATCCTGAATTGAGTTAAATATAATGAATAATGTCTGTGAAAGAGAGTTTAAAAAAATGTTTCAAGCTTGTTTCTGCAGAAGAACTCTATTAGTTGGTTAACGTAAGAAGTGCTGATGCCCATTTGAGCCTCATAAATTGAGGTGTGAGTGTCAAGGCATTTAAGCCACTAAGGTGGCACTCATATAGGTGATTTTTTCACGTACTAGTACAGCAGAGACCTTGTTAGATCCAATGACAGTTTTTGGCACTCCCATATCCCCTCCAAGTTGATTTTTCCCATGTACAATAGCCCTGGACAAATTCCAATTGATGATCATCTCATTAGTAGGGGTCGTGTGATTCCTAGCCGTTGTTGTATGTATCTTGGAAGATGAATCAGTAGCACATTTTTTCTACCTTGCAATGCAAACCCATAATGTTTAGAGTTTTACATTGAGGAAGTTTGGGTTGAGGTGGTCTGCGCTTGGGAAACTAAATGAGATCTTTTGTTGTTGGGGTTGGAAGAGAGGCCGAACTAGAAGGGCTTTGCTGTGGAGTAAGTACCCCTTGGTTATCTGTTGTACCATTTGGAAGGAAAGGAATGAAGGGTCACAAATCGGATGGGATCCCTACTATTTTACTGGGCCACTATTCGTCCAAAATTTAGGAGCATTCCTTTTTTTTTTTTTTTTTCCTACATGATTGGGGGCTTTTGTGGGACTTGTAAGGAGTGGAAAGCTTTTGTTACTTAATACGTTTTTCTGTCAGGCTGTGTTTGGTTAGATAGAATCTGTAGGAAAGGTAAGGAAAATCAGCTTTCCAACGAAATCTGTGCATTTTGTTCATTGGAAAGTGTGGGCCCGTTGGAAAGTACTTTTCCAAAAATGTTCTATTTTTAGTGAAAAGCCTCCCAAACTTTTTCTCCTAAAATGAAGGGGAAACAATAGAAAGGAAAGTAAAGTGCTCTTTTACTTTCCTTTCTATCCTTTTCCAACTAACCAAACACACCCTAAGGGCTTTTGTGATCTTTTGTTTCAATTAGCCAGTGAGTGTATACTTTGCATGTATAGATAGGTTGTCTTTTGAGTATCTTAGTAGTAAATTGGGATCCTAGCCATACCTTTTCATTCATACATATATTTATAAATACATATTCTTATGAATTAAAAAGGGCATTTAGGCCGCTAAGGTTGCGGCTCAAGGTGTTTTCCTTGAGCCTCGCCTTCAGGCAAGTCTCAAGATGTAAGCCTGATGCATCTTTCAGAGCATTGTACAAGTTCTTGATGAATGCACTTGTTATGTCTTTAATAAAATCCAGTTTTAGCTACTCCCTTTATATATATGTTAGACAGGCACACATGAACATTCACCAGAAAAGGAAAATAAGGAAACAGAAAAGCATATATTCCTTTGGAAATAAAGAGGAATTTTTCGAGAATGGATTTCATGATTTTGTTAAGTTAAAGTCCCAAGTTTTTTAGCTTGCGGTCATTTGATTACTTTTTTTTTAATACCATGAAAGCACTCATTTAGAATGCCGATCTTTGTGGTCATTTCTCATGGTAAGTGATCTCTATTTCTTGAAGTTGACACTTGGAATTCCAACAATACAATGCATCTGGTTATCTGTTGCAACTTTGTCTGAGATGGTAGCCTCCTGTTGGTATCCATGAATTATTTCCATATATTTGCACTCTTTTATCCATTGTGTTCTTTCAATCGGCTGATCCTTCATTTCCTTTGTTGTTTATTGATTTCATGGTATTTTGCATATGCTTGGTAGCAAAACTTTTAGAACTCCTTAGCAAACTAAATTCCAATTCTGCAATTATTATGAAAAATTCTTGCAATTCATCTTCATCAAAGAAAAAAAGGAGGGGAGGGATGAGATGGAACACAAGTGGATACAAAGGAAGGATATATAAATTGTACTTTCTATTACAAACTTTTACCAGTGATCCTTTGCTTTATATTCATGCTTCTTGTTTTTTTTTTCCGAGTTGGTTGATAAGGGGAGAGAACATACATCTTTTGGTTATTAACAAAGAATATATGATAGTTTGTTACTAATAATTGAAATGGTGGAACCTGAAATGCATATCATGATTGTACATTTGATGAATTACAAAACATCTTAGTTACCTAATATCTGTAATTGACTTTTCAGCTTCCATTTCTGTTGGGAGTTCCCCTCTTTGAAAAATTTGCTCCTTCCGTAGCTCCCTTTCTTGTTGGCCGAACTGGTCTTCAGCTGTTCCTTACAGATGGTAAACCAAGCAGACCACCCCTTCTTTTAAGAATGACGACTGATTGTGAAGATGGAAAATTTATGTGAGTCAAAAGATCCTCCATTCATTACAGGAGGTAATATCTGTTTTGGCCAACATTGGACAGCTGCTTACATTCTTCTATCTTCCTTGCAGATCGGCTCTTGGTTCATTTAGATGGCGTATTCTTTATGCAAATGTCTCCTATGATCGTATCCATTTTCCTGTTATCTTTTGAGAATTACAATTAGAAGATAAACTTAACTTAAAACAAAAAAAACCACTTCGTTTCAAATCAGTTTCCTCAACGTCATTTAGATATGGTTGGTTGGCGGACATCCTCTATTAGGAGAGAGACGGAACTTTTTAAGGTGATCTAATGATTTATGTTTCTAAGCTGCATCATTCTCTGGTAATGTAGGTCATGCATCAGCCATATACTTTCAAATTTATGGTGGTCAACTGAAATAGCAGAAGAAAAGTTTGTGTGATCAATCATTGTCATTCACTGCATCTATTCTTTTATTAATTGATTTATGTATCAGATTCCACTCATCCCATTGGCTGGGAATTAATGATCGGTTTTGTTAAGATCTTTCCGCTCTTCCAATCATTCTAGATACAATTTTGGAATATTGGATCTTTCGTTATTTATATCATGTATCTTTCACATATAGTGATTTAGCGCTCGATTGATGACTGAAAAATAATCCGCTGCTATTAATTCAGTCCTAATGGTTGTCACTTTGTGCACAAACAACCTTTATTTTGGTAGCCATTTTGTGATGTAGTGGAACTCCCATGCCTTTGTTCTGCTTGCAGTGGCTTTTTCCTCTGCTCACAACTACATGATGTCTATCTATGTAGGAAAGAAATTATGCAAACTAAGATGGGAATTCATTTGATATGGATCATAATACACCAGGTGGCTGCATCTTTTAGTGGCCATCATGCTTGTTTTAACATAGTATCTGTTGATTAGAACATTTCCAGGCTATATATAGCCAATACAACAGGAAAGAGGTCTGTTTTATTATTATCTTCTTTCTTCGAAAAACTAACACAGTTCAGAAGGCTAATTATTAGCATGAATCTTATGCCAGGGAGCTCTCCCACCACCCAGGGTTTTAAATTTCTCCAGCATGCCGTGAAATATCGCCATTTTCTAGTTTGGCGACATGAAATATTTTAGTGATATTTCCCCATTTTGGTGATATTTGGCGAAATTTTGGTGAAATTTTGTCAACCCCCCTTGGCGAAATCTCAGGCGAAATCGAAATTTAAAACCTCGATACCACCACCATCATCACTGATATCAGAAAACTGAAAAATGGTTCAAGTGCTGTGGCATTCTTCACTGCAGTATGTTTATAGGGATTCATACTTACCCTATCTTTTTCAAGTTGCACTATTGGCAGTTTGAATAGATTCCAACTCAATCTGCTGTGTACTGATAATGCTTAAACTTATAATGTGTGATACTAGCTTGCCTTCCAGGAAGTAGGAACCATGGAAGGTTAAGTGAACAAAAGATATTCATACATAAAAAGTATCAATAGAATATGAAACCCTTAGTTTCTCTCCAGTATTGACTTTTTCTGCAAACGAATATTGGCAGCCCCCTCAACGATCTTTGAAAGGTTACAAGCATGTCGTGGATGTGGAGTACTATCCTCCATTGTCCTCTGAAGGTCCCCATTGTCCTCCAGAAGCAGCCAAAGCTAAGGAGGAGGCACAAACTACTCCCAGCACACAGAACACAGTTGAATATCATGAGATCATGGAAGGTAAATAAAATATCTATGTTGACAGAGCCTTATGGTGTGTTCAATTCAGTGAAAGCCCTATTGCTATTATGTCATGGTATTAACTGTTTCAGTTTGTGCAAAAATGCCAAAGGTTAGGTTTGTTGCCATTCTGCCCTTCCCCAGATCCTGCTTCAGCGGGACCTACACCAGGTTACGGTCCTTTTTTTTTTAAATTAACTGTTTCAGTTTGTTACAGATGAAATGATTTGGAGCTTACAACGGTTAGGATGGAAAAAAGTTGATGTCAGTTTTCATTCAGCATTTTGGCCCTTCTTCGCACATAACAACATTCATGTATGCCTCAGTTCACTTAGCTATTACCTAACAATGTTGGCTCCTTCTTTTTGTTTTCTAATTTAGTCTATGGTTTTGGTTCAGGTGAAAAATGAATGGCTCCACAATGCTGGTACTGGGGTGGTTGCTCATGTTGCTGACAGCATAAAGCAACAAGAATCTTCCACGTTCATTGCCGCCAGTCTGTAGCCGCGAAATTTATGTGAGGTCGACATATCTGTAGCATGTTGTAATATATAAATGCTAATATTTTACACAAAATGAAATTTTTTGTAATTTTCTTGGTCCCTGGTATTGTTCTCTTTGTTTTGTGTCTTTTTATTTCACATTGATGCTTGCTCCCAGTAATGCAATTTTTCACTGGAAAGTTTGGAACTGCATCACTTCTCACACCTGAAAGTAGCAAAAATCATCTTTAGATTCAGACATGTAAATGTTGCATCAAGATTGATAGGAATGGAAATGAATCCAACTTCATTTATGATCAGATTGTATTAATGCAATGCTACAATATGTAAATATTTTTTCTTTTTCACTGTGTAGAAGGATTATGTCAATTTTCATTTAAAATACAAAATGAATTTGGACTGGATTTCCTTCTTCTAGTCAATGTTTGTTTGATTCCATTTCTTCTAAAAACAAAAATACATATACAGGTAGAATTATAAAAAAAAAAAAATCTCGAAACCCGTGTTACAAAGTTCAACGAGTGTAGTATGAATCTCGAGGTGCAACCGTCGGACTCTAGTCGCTCTACACTTGGGTGTGGGACTAATCCAAGTTTGGGGCGGGAGCAACTATGGTAAACCCCTGGCCACAAGTGCTTCTAGTGGGATTCAAATTCTAGACTTACCTCCGGATACGCCCACTAAAGCCTAGCTTGCTACCAGCTGAGCCACACATCGATGGTTGGTCGATTGTATCATTACGTCATCTAATAACTATTCATCCATTCATAATATACATAAAGACATTCTGGAATAAAATGTGAAAGCTAAGGTCTCACTAATTTTCGAAGAAAATAGAGTTTAATTCATAAATCCTATAATTCAATAACAACCCTTTTTAAAATAAATAAATTAATATGAATAAAATAAATAAAAATCCGAAATAAAAGATCCAATTACATCTCAATGTCATGATCTCAAAAACGTGCAAGAAATAGGATTCAAGAGAGTATTCTGATGCAACTCATCACATCATATTAAAGATGCACCAGACATGTAGAAAGGCTTAGATTGGTTCGTCAAAAATTCTACGCCTAATCCAATTAGGAGGGTGATATGATCATTTAGATTTTATAAACATTGTAGGCCTTTTGCATGGTGTCGGGGGCTCAGTGATTGGTAGGAGGGAATCGGAGTACACTCGATGGAGTTCTTAGGAAGCGAGGGGTTTTCTTATGGGAGGTCATGTGCTTTTTCTATTCTCTTGTTCTCTGATCGGTCAACCCCTATCCCCTTGTGCACAAGGGTATACATAGAGGATGAGTGACGACTGTCACGACTATTTTAGTCACTGTGACGGCCAGGTGTCCTATACCCACTTTCGAGCGTGTCTGCTGGGGTCCAGCTCCTGAGCAGCGGGCCTCTGTCCCAGGCTTCCAATCTACAGGCCCACGATACCCCCGAGATTACCCTCTCTCAGGATCGATGTGTAACGTCGTGGACGTTATTGCTTAATGCCATCTGGCATAACCTTGGCCGTCCATGTGTTGCACCGATATGGGGTATCTACAAACATTAAGGCTGCATTTGGCCCGACTTGTGCTTTTGGATAAGCATTCATTGGATAAGTGACTCAATGGGAGCACTTATCCGCAACATTAAACTGCTTATTTGAATAAATAGCGTTTGACAAATACATTTATTTAAGTTCTTATAAAAGTTTAGGGTAAAATAAGTATTATAAAACTATTATTAAAGTTTAAAAATAACATTTATTTAAGTATTTATGAAAGTTCGGGGTAAAATAAGTATTATGAAAATATTACTAAAGTTTAGAAATAACTTGACATAAGTGTGGTAAAAGAAGCTGTTCTTAACAGCTTGTGGTTAACCATTAAGTGTTGTCAAGCACACTTTTAATATTAAAAAGTGCTTTAATAAGCTATAAGTTGAAATAAGCATTTATATAAGCCGGTCTAAACAAAGCCTAGATATATACAGAAGTGATTATCAAAAGTTGAGGGCTTTTTGGTTCATGTGATGTCTTCGACTCAATTGCTTAAGGTTGTGTTTGGTCCGGCTTCTATAAGTACTTATTGCAACTTAGAGCATATATAAGCACTTTTTAAAATTAAATATGTGTTTGGTAGCACTTATGGGTAAGTGCTTATCCATAAGTACTAGAGGAAGGCAACCCAAAAGGTGAAGCTGTTCAGAGCAGCGTCTCCAAGCTCTTATGTGTTAAGCTATTTCAAAACTTTAGTAATTTTTAAAATACCTCTTTTATCCCTAAACGTTTTTAAGCACTTAAATAAATGTTATTTCTAAATTTAAATAATATTTTTATAATACCTATTTTACTCCTAAACTTTCATAGCACTTAAATAAATGTATTTATCCAACGCTATTTTCTTCAGATAAGCAGTTTATTGTTGTGTGGGTAAGTGCTCCCATCGAGCAACTTATCCATAAGCACAAGCTGGTCCAAACACAGCCTAAATAAGGGAAAACAATGTAATGTCTTCAACTTTTAATTTTATTAAATAAGAGAGAGCAATGTAGTAATAATAAATAATTGTTACACAGAAATATTTAATTCACTGGAAGTCCATTTATTTATCCATAATACCTCAATTTTTAACAATTAAGCCTTCTTAAATACTACTGGAAGTTCAGGAGTACCATCCAAGGCCAGCAGCCTCTTCACATCAATAACCGAAACACCAGCAGTCCCACAGTCAAACCTACATATAGGACACACATCTGTGGGACACCATCCCAGCTTGTAACCATCTCCATCTCTGCTGATCCGAAAGTAATTTCCAACTCTAGCACGTCCGTCTTCTGTGAGTCCTGTGTCGATAAGTCGCCTTCCGGTTATAGTGTCTCGACGACCTAGTCTCCATGCCGTCGATTGAACGCAAGTTGTCAAGGCAGAGAAGGAAACATTAAAGTCTCTTGACAACCGGATAATTGTCTCTCCGGCAAAGAAAGGATTGAAGGTGACCGGAAAACCCTTCGACTCCACATTATCTTCTTGACCAACGTATAATGGGCATGACCCATTACGATCAACGAGAGTTAACCCACCACCAACGTTGGTTTCAGTGGTTCGGTTAGTATCTGCTGGAAGTATATAGTACTCAACTCCAGCTTCAAGAGCCCGTCCAGCGGTGTCGAGCACCGGAGGAGACGAATCAGTTGATGGTTGAGCAACTGATACGGCCATGAGAAGGCATAGAAAGGTTACAGCTCTCAACATGATGGATCTCTGTATGCAGATTACAATAGCTAATTTGCTTTTTGAACTTCAGTTCTCGATCCTTCTTTTTGGTCATTGCTTGGTAACGTAATTTATAGACACTAGAACACTGATATGTGGCAAACATATCCCATAAAAGGTGAACTTTATACCACGAGGCAGAAGTCAAGTCGTATATGTACAACAGATCTTCCATAAGGAAGAAGTTAAGTCGTATATGTACAACAGTTCTAATTAACGTGCTAAAGTATCCGTCATATATGAAGAAGTCATATTTGCTAAATTATCTGTCATATAGGAAGAAGTAATATTGGATAATGTTAGATTTATGTGATGAGTTGTTCTGGTTGGCCTGACCCGTATGGTCCGATCCGAGCTTCCACTTAAACATGGGACGTTTATGCTTGGTATAGACCAAGAGTGACTTGGATTCTCTTAATGTGATTAGGAGAGAGTCCAAGATAGAATTCAGTTGACTCTCCTATTCGAGGAGACTCCTCACGCTAAAAGGCAATCCATGTTTTAGTGATTTCCAATACTAGAGAATCTCTCTTCTCTCATCATATCTTTTTCCCTTTAGAGATTTGGTTTCGCTATTTAGATTTCCATGTAGAGATTTGGTCATTTTGCTGTGAACAATTGTGTGTGGTTCTAGTAATCACATATTCCAAGGTAGGACGTTTTTTTTTATTCGATAGATATCTTCTACAACAGATTTGGGTTCGTGTGCATCGAGGTACGTGATTCGATTCGTCTACAACCTTCATTAGTATTAGAGCTGCTGCAATTCGTCTTCGTTGGATTGAGGTATGTTGAGAAACCTCATCTACGAAAGCAACCTAGTTGCCATTTTTCCAGAAAACAGCAAATACAATGTATGGTTGCATCAATGATCAAAAGATGATCGTTTGTGTAACCATACGTTGAGATCGTCATTGTTTTGAACTATTTATTATGAGTTTATAACACAAACAATGATAGGTTGAAGAGATTAGAGTAGGTTTTCAATCGAATTAATTATCGGTTTTTAAAAACCCAGATTTGCCTTGTCGATTGACCTAAGAGATTGTTCAGTCAGCCAAACATACCTTTCTCGGTCGACTGAACAAATCCCTCGGTTCACCAAGTAGTAACAGACAGTAGCATATAGAGATGATGTATTTTGCAACCAGAGCGTGGCCAATCAGTCGGCGAATCAACCGGACCCTCCTCTGTCCACTGAACAAGAATCTCAAGTTGACCAAACGACCCAGAAAATTCAGAATTAATTTAAATGATTTATTTTGAATTTCGATTAAATTTGTGCCATTTTATATAATATTATTTTGGATCCTTATCATATTTAGGCCCATAAGGATCATTGTGCACACTTTACTATGTTAAGTAGTATGCACAATGACCTTATTGACGAATTCAAGGACTATAAAACTTTACTTGAGATGTCGAACGCACTGAAACTCCCATTCATTGATATGTCGGCTACTAGATTACGTGCATTGATGATGAAGTTTGAGACCTACAATATGGCTCCTAGCGTGAGCATGTTTGAGCATTTTAGGAATATATCGTATATGATACGAGATCTGAAAGACGTGAGGAACAACCTAACAGAAGAGCAATAGATTCTCGTTATTATGAGATCCCAACCTGAATTGTGGGAGGACAAGAAGCTCACTATGACGCATAACGAAAACATTAAAACGTTCAACGACTTCGTGTGTCATCTCAATCTTAAGGTAGAGTGTAAGATCGTAAGGTATAACAGCATTGTGCTCTTAGCCGAACCAGCAAAGCGCAAAAGAACCATGTTTAAGTGCAAGCGCAAAGGTAATGTGGCCAACAAAGAATAACAGTTGAGAAAGCGCCCAAGGTATACACAATTATTAAGCGCCCTAGAATATTTATTTTTTTATATTTGAGTTGCTTATTTAAAAATAAATTCTTTAAAATTTCAAAATGTTTACAAACTTGAATGCATGCACCCATATTGCCTAAAATAGGATTCATGAGAGTATTCTAATGTAACTCATCCCATCATATTAAGATACACCAGATATGTAGAAAGGCTTAGATTGGTTCGTTAAAAATTATATGCCTATTGCCTACACCAACAAGGAGGGTGATATGGTCATTTAGATTCTATGAAATTTAATTTTCCCTTCTCGTTGATATATTGGATATCTAATCAACATTTCTAAATTAATAATTATGATAATAGAGAGGAAATTTCCCTAAATCATAACTTTATCACAACAAAATAGGAGCTTTATTGATGAATTGTTAGATATACGCAGTAGAGATTATCAAAAGTTGAAAGGCTTTTTGGTTCATGTGATGTCTTCAACTCAATTGCTTAAATAAGGCTCCGTTAGGATTGTTGGATTTTTGGGGAAAATAGAAGAAAGACGGCTTTCCTGCAATATATATATATATGTGTTTGGATGCCCAGAAAATGTGGGTTCCACAGAAAATGTGGGTTCCACAAAATATTTTAGCCAAATTCTTTTGACTGCAGAAAAATAGCCTTTTTTGTTTCCGGAAATAAAGGACAAGAATGTATGGGAAAGGAAAATAAAAAAATAATTAAGGAGAATAACATGTTCCTGGGCGAGAGGGAGCAAGTGCGCCCTCAACTTTTTATAAATTTGAATTCTATTTATTATTTTATAGTATATTATACATTGTCCCCTAAAATTTTTTTCTTGCCCGTAGCAATAATAGAATATTTAATAATTATATGTTGATCTCTCAAAACTTTCACGGCTTTTCTTAATTTTTCATAATTAATTTTTTATATTTGTTTTTTTTTAAATTACAAAATTTACCTATTTATTTATATCTATAGTAATTTTAATTTTTTAAAATTATATTCTTACAAATACTTTATTTTAAATTAGCCTTATATCTATTTATAAGGCTGTCAACAATCCGAGAGCTAGCTCGGTTTGTATGAGTCGAACTTGAGCTCTATAATTAGGCTCACGGGTTGAACCTGAGCCAATAAAAAGTTCATTAACTTAAAGAGCTTGAACTGAGCTTGGTACGCTTGACCCGGTTTATTTATGAAATTATACATCTATGTTCCTATATCTTATAATAAATATTAATATATTATAAAAAAATACTATTCTAGATATAATAATAATCATCAACTATAATATTAATGTATTTGGACTAAGTTAATGCTTTTTCCAAGCCGAGCTGAACTTGAGCCTAAAATATTTTAATCAGCCTGAGCCGAGCCTAATCCCAAAATCTTTTAATGAGCTTGAGTCGAGTCTGAGCCTTGCTCAAGATTTATGAGTCCGAGCTGAGCTAGACAAAGCTCGGCTTGGCTCTACTCATTTATAGCCTTACCAATTTATTAATATATGTCAAGGTTCAAGGTTTTAAATTTCGTTGAAATTTTTCATTTTCGTTTAAGTAGGCAAAATCAATATCTTAAAATTTTGCTTTAGAAGATTTCAAACAATTTTGACAAAAAGTATGAAATTTGTCGAAATAATTAATTTTGATTAAAATAATAACTTAAAAAATCATATTATTTTATTGAAATCATCAAAATTTTGATGAAATTTTGCTATTTATTTTATATAAATAAAGAATGAATAGAAACTTTTTCTATCGAAATTTCTTTTCGGTCCTCCATATCCAAATCATCGAACAATGATTAGTGAAACACATTAAAACTTTTTTTATTATCGTTTTTAATTTAATTTGGCCCCCAAAGAAAAATATTTTGGTTCTGCCCCTGCATGTATATATATGTTTGTATTTTTGTGTGTGTATGTATGTATTCAATGTATAAAATAAAAACATTTTATCAAATTGAATCAAATCGAATCTATTTTGGTTTAGTTTTGTTTGGTTCGACTAAGGTTCGGTTTTTGATTTTTCACTGTATTGTGGTTTGGCCACTAAACCGAATCAGATTGACCCAATTACACCCCTAACTATCTTGATCAGAGTATTAATACAACTCGGGACATTTTCGATCTTATTTTTATCAATGAAAAGAAATTTTGTGTTGAAATTTGTATCCAATGATTTATATTTTTTCTCTAATTTATGGACTTGAGACAACCAATCAAATCTTGACCCCTCCACTCCCACTTTTAAAGTAGAATCTTGGCTCCGCCCCTGTGTTCCCCAATCTTACCCTTCACCGCTAAATTAAACTTCCTTCTTCCTGCACTAATGCAATGAGAGGTAAAATGGGTAGACAAAAAACTTTTCTCATTCATTCTTGTTTATCAAACGTCAAAATCAAATTTTTTTTGTCATTCATACATTTTCCTAATACAACCAAATAGATTCTAAGAAAATTAAATTTCCTTTTTGTTTTTGGTGGAAAGGAAGATTCATAAAAGTAAATTAGTTAGGAATACAAAGTCTAGCGGTACATCTCCCCATAAAGGCAGCTAGTAATATCGACCTTAATTCTGGACTAGGGTTAACAACATCTAAGATGGTCCCACTTTCACTATCTGCCCCAAGTTTGCCTAGATAGTTTGCACACTCTCAGAAGTTGTGGTTAAGAGAGATCAGCCAGTTTTGGTTCACAAGAGTTTTACAATCAGCAATCAGATTAAAGTTTGGGTCAAGGTGGTTATCGTCATTGCTAATCGCATCCACCACCAGTTTGGCATCCACCTCGACCTTGAGCTTCCTTATTCCACGATCCCAAGCTCTTCGAAGTCCTTATCTGACAGCCCAAAATTCAGCAACTGTGTGTGGTTTCTCTCAGGTTTCAATAAAAGCCTGCAATCCAGTTTCCCGTGTCATCTCTAAATACCCTAGTCATTCCTGCTCTTTCGGGATTTCCTTTGGAACTTCCATCACAATTGAGCTTGATCCAGCCTGATTTTGGGGGTTCCATCTGATATTTCTCCATTCCTTACACATGAATGTGTTGTTAGAATGAGAAGATTTAAGCCATTCCTTACTAAGATTGCCAATGTTCATATGGATCTTATTTTCTAGAGTGTCAGTGTTTTGGAACATAAATTCATTTTGCCCTTTCCAAATTATCCATATAATGTTCATAAAGATGATATTCAAAGGGTTTTTGCAGAAAGGATGTAAAGTGGAAAGATCTGAATTGGACTTAAGTGTAATGACTTGAACCTTTTTAAATTATTTTTAATCTTCGAATTATAGTGTTTTTATATTTTATTTAATTATTTGTATATAGTTGTGCACATTATGTAT
>JAUPMG010000005.1:7599408-7620230 GCA_031762675.1 Pachysandra terminalis
GTTTAAAAATAACATTTATTTAAGTGCTTATGAAAGTTTAGGGGTAAAATAGGTATTTTAAAAATATTACTAAAGTTATAAAATAGCTTAACGCATAAGAGCTTTGGGAGAAGCTGGTGAGAGCAGCTTCTCCTTATGGGTAGCCTTCCTCTAGTGCTTATGGGTAAGCACTTACCCATAAACACTATCAAACACATATTTAATTTTAAAAAGTGCTTATATAAGCTACAAGCTACAATAAGTATTTATAGAAGCCGGGCCAAACGCATCTTAAGTTACCCAGGTTTACTAGGCATATGTCAACCATCCAGATCCGAAGCATAGTAGTGCATTGTTTTGACAACTGATCATGCCCTAAACAACTTCTAATTTGAGCAAGTATATATTGTGCCTTTGGGGAATGGTACAGCTAGGTTGAGATATGTTTAAGTGTGACTGTCAATTTCATGGGTTTAATAGTGGCTGTGGAATTGGAATTTTGATAGTTCAGTAGCACTGGGAAATAGTGTAAACAAGTCAATCACGTTTATGCTGTTAAGCCGTATAGTTAACAAGTTGAATTGCATCGGGCAATGTTATAAACAAGTTGAACATGTTCAAGGGGTGAAAATATGAATTTCATAAACTTTAATAGTTTTTAATCATTATCTTTCGTCCATCTATCAATTGTCATTAGTTCTAGCTATTAGTACTCTTTATTTTTAGTGATAGATCATTTTCTGATTTACATATTCGTGTTTTATATGCTACAGCGGAAGATGGCCAAAGGATTGACCCCTCTGCCAAAACTGTGGCAGGCGAAGATGCAGAGGTTGGTTATGTTTGTTCCTCCCGACAATTTGTATTCTGATTGAGCTTTTGACGTTTATTTAGCATGAATTCCACCCGCTTTTTTCTGCAGTGAAGCAAACAGCTCTAGAACCTGTGATATGTAAAAGGGAGAAGGATTGAGCCTGCTTTAAGTCTGGGGCCGTGCTTCTTCTTTAGTCAAAAGTGATATTCTCAAGTATCTATATCCTTTTCTTCATTATTTGTGTGGTTATTGTTACAAATATTGTAATAGTTTGATGTCTGGACATGGTCAGTCCCATTTGCATCTGTCAAGCTTTCTCGTACTAGTTATGGTGGATGGTTTTAGAGGATTGGCGTTGTTGCTTTTGGAGGTTTTCTTTCTATGAAAAGCGACAGTTCAGATGAAAGCTATACTACCCTTTCTTATCTTCTTTTCCTTGTTTTACTAAATTTTATTTTCTTGGTCTTGAACATATAATGTTTGGATCTGATATTTCACTATAGCTATCTTGATTTTATTTTAACCATTTGATGGTTGATTTCAAACTCCCATGAAGGCATGTGATAATAAAATCAGTCTCTACTGGTTTTATAACTCATGCCTTGATCCCAATCCCCTAATATTTGAAATGAGGCTCTTTGTAGACTTCCACAGTGATTAGTTCCTTGCATTGTGTTTGTGAAGAGTTATCAGTACTCATCTTATGTAGACAAATGATACAGAGTTTTCAGTGAGTTGTGGCACAGGTTTTCAGCTATCTTGTGGTTGATCGGCCTACTCGAACCAACTTGGCTTGCAAGCGCAGTCTGAATTGAAGTCTAAACAAGAGTCAGGCAGGGCTTGGCTCAGTTCAGCCTCCCAAACACAGTTTGTTTTGTGGTAAAAAGGCTTCTCTTAATTCCAACCCCTTTTTTATACAGAGCTTACGAAACACTTAAAAAGGTTGTGCAAAACCGAAAATTAAATCAATCTAAAAAAGTTCTGAAACTGAAAATTTTGAAATATTTATTTGCTAGGAATCTCTATAGCAAAATGTATTATATAACTTGTAGTAGTTTGGTTTCAAACTCTGGTTCAACGTCCCTTGAAGATCTTTCTCTTGTTAGGCGCTTGTGAGAACATTGAACTTTTTATGTGACTAAGAAAGGAAGGATACATGCAATGTGCCACAGCATTGGAACTCCAGTGGTTGGTCCTGGCTGTGCCCAATATTCCTCCCAGGTATGTTGATGCTAGAGCATAAGTAGAAGCAAAAGAAAAAGAAAAAGGAGCAGGCAGAGCAAGGAAAGGGAAAGGGAGAGGGAGAAGAAGCCAAGGCAGCGCCGGAGATCATCCACATCTGCTTGTTGATGTAAATAAATTAGGTTGCATCACATAATGCTGTACCTTTTCTGTCAAGCTGGAAAGAATTTTCAGTGAAGTCTACAATAGCATAAAATACATAAATAGAATGAGTTGATGATGAAAAACTGAAGCAAAGTTCTTCCATTTCAAAACTTTCTCTTACAATTTTTCAAGCATTTCTTTATATTCTATTGTAAAGGGTTCGTTTGTGAAAGTCGCCAAAGACGATAATGGCTGATCTAACAGAAGCCTAAGTCGATTGCTCAACCGTACCCTATCTTCAACGGAATAAGAAATAAGATCAAAATATTGTTAGTATTCGATTAATTAAAATGAGTGAAAGGGATTAGTGATCTAGAGCCTTATGAGCAAAACGAAATAGTTTTAACATTTTTTAATGACCTTAAGCTTCGGTCATCCGTCCCGTTTTCTCGAGTAATGTGTTGCTATTTATAGCAACACGTGAAGGATAACGTTTGTTGAGTATCCGTTAGGCCGTTTTTAACGGCGTTTTATCGTTTCCAAAAATAATCATGAGTGATTACTTCTACCTTTTAGGTTGACCAATCAAAAGATGTGATACGAAATTACATCCCTTGCCATCGCCTAAGAATGACAATAGTAGTAATATGCATCACGACTTGAGGCTAGAGAGCCTCATGCCCCTCCTAACCTTGTATCTTCTAAGTTCCCCTATTCATATTTAGACGTGGAGCTTGTCACACTTGCATTGCCATCTCTGGCAGTTTGGGTGAAGGATGCCTCACCTTCTAACACGTCCTCCTTGGGATCTTTTCCTGTGTGACCTTGAGTATTTGATTGATAAGAGTGTTTGCATGGAGGTTTGATAATGAGATCAAACGGTTTTATTCTTGTTTACCCATTCATGGGTGTTATTATTTTTAGGCGTGTTTTATTAATCACGACTTTCCCAATTCGAGTATCGCTGCGAGCATGCCTTGTTGAATGGTTGCCATGTTTAGGTGCCACCATAAGTATATTTTGATAGCATGGTTAACCAACTGGGGATATCACCACAAGTACCCTTTTTGTTGTTGTAATCCAGCTCGGGTGTATCCACAGGTACGTTTTGATAGCATGGATAATCCAACTGGGGGTGTCGCCATGAGCACTCTTTATCGTGTGGTAACCCATCTTGGGTGTCTCCACAAGTACGTTTTGATAGCATGGTTAACCCGTCTGGGGGTGTCGTCACGAGTACCCTTTATCGTGCGGTAACCTAGATCGAGTGTCTCCACGGGTACGTTTTGATAGCATGGTTAACCCAATTGGGGATGTCTCCATAAGTACCCTTTTATCGTGTGGTAACCAAGCTCGAATTTCTCCACAATTACGTTTTGATAGCATAGTTAACCCATCTGGGGGTGTCGTCTTGAGTACCCTTTATCGTGTGATAACCCAGCTCGGGTGTCTCTATAAGTACGCTTTTTATAGCATGGTTAAGAGCATCTCCAATGCAAGAAGTCATTTTGCACCCCTCAAAGCTATATTTTAACAATGCTACAATGTCAAAAGGCTATAATTTGACAATTCTGCTCCAATGCAAAAAGTCATCTAAAAAGTTATTTTTTGACAAAACAACCAACAACCATTTTCAACTACCATTCATCTTCCCAACTACAATTCCCCATTAACATTTTTCCATCTATAAAAACTATCATCCTATACCTAGAAACTACAAACTATATTTTCAACATTGTTCATTTTAACATCGCAATGAGCAGTTTGAGAAGAGCGATTTTGAGAGGAGATTTCGATGATTCTTCATCCGATGAAGATCAAAGCACAGAGATTGTGCAACTTTTAGCAACAGAGTTTTACAGAAGGAAAATGCAACGAGATAACCAACCAACTATGCATGCTAGCTCTGTAAGTGGTCGGTGATACATCCATCGTGACAGAAGATCCGGCAACGTGGGAAGGGACTAATTAATGATTACTTCGCTGAGAATCCCGTCTACCCATCCAATATGTTTCAAAGTCGCTTTTGAATGAATCGCCCATTGTTCCTTCGTATATAAAATTTGATCCAACAATATGATGATTACTTCGTCCAAAAGATTGATCCCATCGGTGTTAATGGATTATCCGGTTTGCAGAAGATGACTGCAGCAATTATGATGCTTGCATACGGTATGCCCGATGATGCTGTTGACAAGTATGTGAGAATTGGTGAAAGCACAACGATTGAGTCTTTTGACAAGATTCTGTTTAGGAAAAAATTTGAAAAAACTTGACTAAGAGCAAATTTAAATTGATACAAATGTTAAATTTATAGGTATTTTTTGTGGAGAAAAAATAAAGTTGTTGGGAAGAAATGATCTATTGGGAAAAAAATAGAACTGTTGTGGAGGAGTGAGAAAATTAGTCCGTTGGCTTGTGAATTTTAGTCAGCAAAGTGGTTGGGAACACTGCCCAATAAATTTAGTGCACTGGCAGTAAGATAGCTTCAGCTATATTCTCTCTCAAATTTGGTTAAACTTTTAACTTTTGCAAATTTTGACAATGACTATAGCAGTGCGTTGGAGCCCGGTTTTAAACCACTTTATCAAAATTATAACTTTGACAATGACTTTGACCCATGGCGTTGGAGATGCTCTAACCCAACTGGGGGTGTCGCCACGAGTACCCTTTATTGCGTGGTAACCCAGCTTAGGTATCTCCACATATATGTTTTGATAGCATGATTAACCCAACTAAGAATGTAGCCACGAGTACCCTTTATCGTGTGGTAACCCAGCCCGTGTGTCTCCACAGGTACATTTTCTCCAGCTTTGGTGAGTCAGCATGTTAGGTGGCATTGTGACAATGTGATGTGTGTCCTGCCATTATCATTGTCTACATCTATTTATTCACTTTATTTTCGAATTCTTGACTTAATGTTAGTTGTGTTTGGTTAGTGTTGATAGTCATTTTTGGCAAGAATGACATGTTAACATAATGAGATAATGTGGCGAGCCTTATGCCACTCATTACCCATTGGATTGCTAGGTTAGCATAGAGTTGAAATTTGAGAAAATTGTATCTTTAAGAATTTTGCCAGACTGGGTTTGATGGGTATCCTCAATTGACAAGTTGAGACCTTGCCGAGCATAATTTGCTCTTCCAGATCTCTAACAACCAAAGATGAAATCAGGATGAGTACTTTGCCAAGAAGACTTAAATGTTGACGATATTAAGTTTGATAGGCGTTCTGTAGGCTCAAAACGAGGTTGGCGGCTAAAGGATTGGGTGGCTAAAGGATTGGGCGCCTAGGGTTGCCGAGGTGCATGGCCACCCCAACAGCCACCCCAGCACCTCGATGGTACCTCTGCAGGTACCTCTGAGGGTATTTTTGGCCCGTCGGATCCTGTTTTCGGGTGTTTTCAGAACACTCATTTTCTCCAGTATTGTATGAAATCCATAAATTGAGAGTTGTGCCCCGACGTACCCGGCATATGTATAATTAATTAAGTGATTAATTACTTGTATGCATGAGACTTGCAGGTGTTCATCGGAGAGGAGACCGCTGTCCAGGGCAAGATCCCATCAAGGTTGGTTTTAGCAGTCCCCAAGGTGTGGTGGCCACATGTGTGAGTGTTGGCGACGGTCGATCCAAACCTCGACATGCTGACCTATAGTTCGACGACGTCAAGCGGCGACAAGGTGCTACCTCATGAATTGACCATTAATGAGTTACATATTTAATTGGCCGTTATATTAATATTAATTTGGTCGTTACACTAGTCTTAATTTGGTCGTTACACTTTTATTAGTTTGGTTGTTACAATATTGATGAGGGAAATAGTTAATACAAAAGTCAGTTACAAATGAAGAGGACGGTGTCACGCCCCGAATCCGAGATGTGTAATCTCAAGGATATACAGGGAATGATCTTCGGATCCAAACCATTGGATGCGGCTAAACCATATATCATATCCCAAATCCTCCTTCATCACACATTAACCTAATGTATGACTCTTTTATATAAGCAATCGTTTTATTATAATCCTATGAAAACAAGTAGAAGGAGAACCATGGGATCCTACCTCTTTCAAACTTTTCTGTAGATTTGAGCACTAGATCACTCAAGAGCTCTTCCGGTAGTCTCTTCTTCTTCCTTAGCCTTCTCTTCTCTTCTTCTCTTTTCTTTCTCCTCTTTCTTTTCCCTTTTGCAAAACCAGATTTGAATCTCTCCCTTTTCTCTCTTGGTTATGTACCCACAAAACTAGGAAGAAAGAAAGTTATGAAAACCTTCCCCTCAGCACACGTACCAATTTGGAAAGATCTCCTTCTAACCAATTCAGTTACTAATTTCAAATTTGAATGTGGAAATACCAATTTACCCCTTGACTTCCCATGGCCCTACAACCAGCCCTCATAACCACTTGTTTCATACGTCCATCCCCACAAGTCCTAATTTCCAGAAACTTAATATTATATAACTCCAAATTTATAATATTAATACCATGGTCCCCAAAATCTGATCTTATTACAAATAGCTACCAATTCAGTTAGTAAGTCATACATCCCTTTATAACCTTTCACAAAAGATTATTGTTATTTATAATTAAATTATATTAATTATAATCTAAGGACAAGGGTCACAACAAGAATGCCACTTGGTCGCCTCATCATGGGTTGCTGAACCTTGACCAATCCCATCTCTACAATATAATATATAAGAAGCAATGAGATTCTGATGATGCTACAAAAACACAGCTCGTCAAGTATTGCGAGATTTCGATGAACTTCATTGGACGAGGTAATGTGTCAATATTGTGAGATTCGACAAACGTCATATATAGGGAAGCCAAGTCAAAAATGTAAATCCTGGCAAAAGCCTTCATAAATCCCGCCGAGCTTACAATGAGATCGCGACTATAAAAATGAAAGTACGTCGGCATAATGAGAATGAGAGATGAGAATTTGTGTATGATGTCAAGTCAAAAAAGGAAACAACCCTCGCACTGACAGCAACATTTTCTGTGGCAAAGCTAGTCAATAATCTATGTATAGGTCAGATCTGAAAGGGTGACAGCCCTTCAGACAGGTAGTCACATTTTCTACTGCAATAAGATGCCTGCAAAGTCATTCAAGAATTTGTGTATGGCGTCTGATCTAGGAGGGTGTCTAGACATACCACATATTCTATAGCAGTAGACCTTGAGGAGGTGACCCCTAAAGATGGTCAAGAATTTGTGTATGGTGTCGGATCTATAAGAGTGATGACTCTTTGAACCAATAACCTAATATTCTATAGTAATAGTCTTTTAAGTGGTTACAACTTCAACGATGAAAAAAGAAAAATACAAGAATCACAAGCTCGACAAAAATGCCTACAGAGAAAGAATTCTTCTTGATTTCATAGAAGAGTGATGTAATTTATTCCCAATAAGCAAATTCGAGTAAATGAATAAGGTTTCAAGTGCATCATAAAAGATGCACCCACTTCGTCATTTACAGCAGGCATGAGATGTGACAAATGAGTTGCGGAACGAGCGTATCTCTTCTGGCATACATGAAGGAAGAATGAGCAATGTCGTCATATCACTTGTATCTATTGCGTTTTGACTTCCATACAGGTATTTGAGGCGACCTCATGGTAATAAAGGCGCCCCACTACTCATTAAGATCTTTTTAAGTATAACGAGATAAGAGAAAGATGATTTTGAGAATACTCGACTTATAGGAACTTCTCTCAAAAATGAGCTTGGCGTTGCAAACACCATCGGCAAAAGAGAGCTTAGTGTTGATGGTAATTTTTGACAAAAAAAGTCATATCAATATAATGAGACAATCTGGATGATCCGACGCCATGTCATTACCCATTGGACTGCCAGATTGGCATAGAATCGAGATTTGAGAAAATTGTATCTTTGAGAATTCTGCCAGATTAGGTTTGTCGGGCATCCCTAATTGACAAGTTGAGACCTTACCAAGCATAATTGTCTCTCCTAGATATTCGGCAAGTACTTTAGATGAAACCAAGACGAGCACTTTGCCAAAAACACTTAAATGTGAAAGATATTGAGTTTAACATGCATTACTGTCGCGCCCTAAATCCGAGATGTGGGATATCGAGGATTTCAAGGGATTGAGGTTCGGATCCAAAAAGGATACGGCTATCAATTCCAACATAGCATAACCAAACCCATGTTTCCATAGAGCATAATGAAACAAACCAGTGGAAGTATGATAAAAATAAAAAACTAATTCCAATATCCCAATTTCAACCATCATAAAAGAGTTCAATAAAACCAATTACTCAATCTAACAGAAAGTCATCATTGTTCTTGCCCTCATGGGTCAAACCAAACCTAACAAAATCTAATGAATGCATGGTCAGCTATCCCATCCTCCTAGTGATCCACAGTCTTATTCTCTGCCTACTAGGGTTCACCTATCGCTATCCACTTCATTCGGGAAGGTCACATGTATCAACATAGGGATGATCTTGGGAGCTCAATAGGAAAACTCCATAGCAATACAATAGATACTTTCATAGACATATACTATAACATGTTCATTTATGCAATTTTCCACGAAACACATAAATAGTTCACTATCAAGGTTCTTATCATGTATATAGACAACTCTACTTAAACATGTCATGTTAAGATCTAGAAGCACATATAGTACAAATCAGAATCAATTCAATACAAGATATTTCATGACATCCTCATGAATCATGCAAAATTACACCACACACTCATGATCCCCTCATAATACAATATCTAATTTTTCGAGGCCACCAACTTCCATGGCACCTTCAAGACATTGACAATCCCCTTGTCACCAATCACACCATACATACCACATAATTAGCCACAGCATAAATTATTTTACAATCCGATTAGTGATTACTCATTAAGCAATTCCTACACATAATTACTAATAATCAGATGTAATCATCATTTCACATAGACACTCAAATTTACACTAAAGTCACACATGACTCAATGCAAATCATGCAGATGCAAGGTATGAACATAAGGATGCTAACCAATCAATCGCAAACATATTTAACGCAATGAGATATGATGCATGAATGCAATGAATGATGCAAGAATGTAATGAAGGATGCATGAATGCAATGAATGATGAGCCAAGCCCAACCGTGGATACCATCCACAGAACTGTTGAGAACACTGTCCATAATCTGCCAATAAGACCAAGGCTCAAACCATGAATACCACTCATATACTTGATGATAACTCTGTTCATAACTGCCAATAAGACCACGGCTCAAGCCACGAATACTGTTCACACATCTACTGATAACATTGTACCCAGACACTGCCAATAAGACTAAGTCACTGACGATGTCCATTTCTTTTAGGGAATACAACTCAAGGTAGAGAATGCCACCCTCTTTCCTTTCAGGGAATAATACCTAAGGCTGGAAATGTGCCATCTTTCCTTTCAAGAAATGGTATCCTAAGCAGGAAATATGCCCTATTTCCTTTCAGGGGATAATACCCAAGGCAAAAAATGTACCATCTTTCCTTTCAGGGAATGGTACCCTAAGCAGGAAATGTGCCTTCTTTCCTTTCAGGGAATGGTAACCTAGGCAGAAAATCTGCCCTATTTCCTTTTGGGATATACCCTAGGTACGAAATTCACCTTCACAACACAAGCAACATGCACATCTTGTGTTACACACAACACAAGGATCACCAAAGAGTACTTATAACATCATTCTCAAATAACACACACACACACACACATATATATATGTCCCACATACTAATCATACAACAATTTACTAATTTAAGATCATTGTACACCCTAGCCTCATACCACATAGTTTATATCATAACAACCACTCAATTCACATTAATACATAATATCACACCATACACAATCAATTCATGTTGAAACTAGGCAGTTTACACAATTATTGCACAAAATCTTGTACAGGCGTTTCATATACAAACCAAGAGCACACACACTATAAATACCTTCATGGGGCTTCCCATAAAGTTTCATCAAGTTTGGAGCTCGACAAGTGCTCGGTAGCTGCCGAGCAGGCAAAACAGCCCAGAAATTTGTTCTCTCTAGGGCTTCGTGCCCAGACTTTCATATACCCAAATGTGACATTTTAAAATATCAAAATCATGTTTTACACCATTATAAACTAAATTAACATACCCTAAGCAAAACCCAAACTTCAAATCCAATATTAACATGATAAATTCATCAATTTTCATGAATTAAAGTTCAAAACTAGAAATTCTTCCTAACTTTCATAATTCAACAATTAAGGACCAAAATCTTCACACAACATGGAGAAATCATAGTTTATATGCATAATTCAATCACATGAAACAACATGATCGTATATGCATTATTCTATAGTTTCAATACATTCTATGAACATGCCTACTGTAGAACTATGAAAATTCCTACCTCATTATCTCATACATCCCGTTCTGAAGAAAAATCACAATCACCATCCCTTTCCTCCTCTAGCTTTTCTTGTCTCTTCAAGGCTTGCTTGATCAGCCTCCTCCTCTCTTTCTTTTCTTCCAGATCAACCTTGTGCTTCCGTGCTCTAGTTACCTTCTTCGCTTTCGCCTTCTTCTCCTTAGCCATATTCTCATTTGTCATCTTCTTCCTGCAGTATTCCTTCCTCGTCTTCTCTATTCTCTCTTCATCTTCTTTCTTCCTTCTCAATCTCCTCATCTCTCTCCTTCTCCTTTCATGATCACATGATACCAGCAAGGACTCCCATTGGTTATGGGAAACCCTCCCATAACGTCCACGTTTCCTACTTGGGAGTTGGTTAGGAGAAAGTGGCAATTTTCCCTCCAATCCAATCTATTCCAGCAACTTGAATTTAAATCATTATGAAAAGACTAATCTATCCTTAGAGATTAGGTCTTTGGACCATCTCATCTCCCAAATTTTCACGTGCTTAATATTCTCCTAACGAGTCCTCTATTCTCTTATAATTACAATTGTAACCAATTCACCCCATCTTTTAACGATTTAAATCCTAATATCCATTTGGATAATTAAATAGGATTTAAATCTTAAATGAAAGGGTAGGGTCAGGGTCACTACAATTACACGGGCTAAACATGCTCGACAGAAGCCCGATGGCTAAAGGGTTAGGCGCCTAGGGTTGTCAGGGTTTTGTCCACCTCCGCAATCACCCGAACATCCCATCAGTTACCCTTACAGGGGTGGGCACCTAGGCCTAAAGGACTAGGAGCTCTGGCCGGTCGGGGCACTCGGCACCTCGACAAGTACTCCGACAGGTTTTCCTGGGGGTGTTTTTGGACCATTTGAGTCCGTTTTTGGTGTATCGACACTCTTGAAGTTGTCAAAACACTCATTTTCTCTGCCATTGCATGAAATACACAAACTGAGTCATGCCCCGACATGACGCACCCAACTTATGTATAATCAATTAGGTGATTAATTACTTGTATGTATGAGATTTGCAGGTGTTCATCAGAGAAGAGATCTCCATCCCGGAAAAGAGCCCGTCAAGGGGGGGTATCGGTCCTCAGGATGTAATGGCCACGACCGTAGGTGCCTGCGGCAGCTGAGCCGAACCTTGACACCCCAACCTACAGTTCAACGACATCAAGTGACGATCGACATGGTACTACCTCGTGAGTTGACTATTAATGAGTTATGTATTTCATTGGTCATTGTACTAGTATTGATTTGATCGTTACACTAGTCATAATTTGGTCGTTACACTATTATTAAGTTAGTTGTTACAATATTAATGAGGGAGAGAGTTAATACGAAGTCAATTACAAATGAAGTACCTAGTGATTCTCCTTGGCCTATATAAAGCCTGGGAGGGTTAAGCCAAAGGGGGAAAACAAGTGGAAAAGTGAACTAGAGACGATATTAGAGTGAGAGATTGCATTATGATCCACACTTAGAAAATCTCTGCAAAGATTTTCGACGAGAAAGAGAAAGATAGAGTTAGGAAGACTTGTGAAAGACAACACTTTAGGTGGCACAAGTATGCACTTCAGCATCTCCCAACCTCAGGTCATTATAGCCACAACCTATCTTCCACACCCTCTCAACCCACTTCCCCATACTCAGTTTGAACAAACTTCTTGGAAACGGCCGTATCACATAGTAGTTTAGTCCAAGTCGGATCTAATTACCCTCACCTTGAGACACATGGGATGGGAGGACATGTGAGCCGTGAGCATCTTCGACATGCGAAAATTGTATTCACCAAAAACCAACCTAAAGTCAGTTAAAAAATAATAGATACTTTCTTCTTCTTCTATTTTCCCATTTCTCTTAGGGTTGAATTAAAAAGTTTAAGAGATTTTTAACTGAAAATTAAGGTTCTACTAAAAATGTATTTTAATATTATTTGATTATCGTGATAAATGATCTCATTCAAAAAAATTAGATTTATATAAATTTAGATAGAATATTTACGCTAACATATTTTACCATCCATTACATAAAATAAATGTCTAATACAAATGAACATTTAGAAATTAAAAACTTGTAGATTAGTTGTTTTGATTGGATTAATTAACTAATATTATAATTGATTGTTGAAAATTTAACTAATAAATTATTTAAATATAAATTACATTTTTATTTAGTTTCAAATTATCTTTATCTTTAAAAAATAATTAATGAATTATCTAACAAATTCAATAGACCCGATACCCGTCGGATATACCCGTGTAGATCCGATTCTTAATGGATTTATCTTTTATAGAACCAGAACTGGACCCGATTATGATTCGGATCATCTACAAACCCAAGATTGAATCATTCTAAACCGGTTCGGTTCTACCCACTGACACCCAAAGTCCTGTGTGAGTGCTCGTGAACAAATAAGTATTTGCCAATCACACGCCACGTATCAAATCTCTTTGGATGTCAACCATTTGTAAAAGATCATACCAACTATATGATCAAATCATCTGATTAATCCGCTTTATCTTTACCCATATTTTCATATTAGCACCCTTAGAAACATGGGATTATTTTATGATCCGACGGTTAAGATTTTTCTATATTTCTCTTTTCTTTCATTGATGGTAATGGTCAGAAAAGAGAGCATTTTCTCTAAAGTGAAAATCGTAAAACATTAGCTGAAGCATGCGCATATATACGTCACGCATCATTTATAACACATGCTCTCTGTATAATATCTTTTTCTAACAAACTTGCCTATTCAACAAAAAAAAAAAACAAGAGAAAGAAAGGGTCAATTGGCTTCTCAGAACCTCACAATCGAACAAAGAACTAACAACCTCCCAAAATAACTGTCCCCTCTCTTATTTATTCCCTTCTCTTCCTTACCTCAATCCTACCCTCTGTCTCTGCAAACTAACCTACTAGAAGGAAAAAAAAAAAACAGCAATAAAAGAAAAACAATGGCAAACCCATCTCATGCTGTTTCCCTCTTCGCAATTGCTCTTTGCTTCTCGTCCCTCCTTGGCTTTGCCCATTGCCAAGAAACCACAGTGCAAAGCTTGAAGTTAAAGTTCGATGTGAAAGGCAAGGTGTACTGTGACACATGCCGCGTCCAGTTCGAGACAGAAGTTAGCGAATACATATCTGGTAATAAAAAATTTCTTCATAATCAATACCATATTTATATATATTTTTCTAGTACTTAATAACATTAAATATAATATAATTTTTTTTGTGGGATCAACAATTTTTGTTACTCATGGGCTTACATGTACTAATTAAATGCACTGGTGTACATGTATAGGTGCTAAGGTGAGGTTGGAATGCAGAGACCGGGAAGGCGGCAGCGTAGGGTACTCGGTCGAGGGTGAAACTGACAAGACGGGTACTTATCATCTTGCAGTGGAAGGAGATCATGAGAATGAGATCTGCGAGGTGGTGGTTATCAAGAGCGATAGGCAGGATTGTAGTGAGCGCATTCCGGGAAGTCGTGCTCGCATTGTTCTGGCCACCAACGGCATTTCCTCTCCGGTACGCCTTGCGAATACTATCGGGTTCATGAAGAAGGATCCTCTTAAAGTGTGTCCTGAAGTTCTCAAGAAGCTAGGCTTTCTCTCCACTGGATCACTTGTATAAGGAACCAATGATCTATCATATACTTGATTAATAAACAGCCATTTCTTTTCTTTCTTTTGTTTCTCTTTTTGGCTGTGTTGTTATGTATTACCATTGATGGGCTGTGCATGACTTTGATTTCTAGTGGCTTGTTGTCTCTTATTTGTTAAAAAGAGGGGGAAAAAAGAGAGTTAAAAACAGTTTTGATGTAATAATGGGTTTCTCTCAAGATGTTCCAAAATTGTGTAATAAGAAGTTTTTTATGTAGCACTCCATTTATTGCAATATAAAAGGGAAAGAGTTGCAGATAACTTTTTTTTCTTGGTTTGATAATTAATGTGAGGCTGCTCCTTTGTTAGGAGAATCTTTTCCATTCATGCTCAGCACAGTTATAAATTTCAATCAAACTTGCCTCATAGCAACAAATGCCTACTGCCTTGAAAGAAGATTTTAGACGAGTTAGTTTTTTTTTTGGGTTGTTGAAGATCTGTTCATACCTTGATTGTACGAGCGGTATGCCTGCCAATGAAGTCATCCTGAATGGGAGCAGAAGATCCCTCTTAGGCTCTTGTTAGGTCCACAGGAGGGTGATATGTGTTCATAGGTGGGCCACATTAAGAAAGGTGACCTGCCATTTTTAAAACCCTAAGAAAATAGTGAACTCTAGGGAGCCCACCACATTAACCGGCTTCTACACTTGTTGCTGTTTTGTAAACCTAACAGGAGTATAACAAGGATCTTCCTAGCAGAAGATCTCGCTCCTCCTAAAGGATAGGCATAAGAGACTCGGGAGTAGTCTCAAAGATTTTCTATGGGTCTTCATTGGATAGTGCCATGTGTGCCAAGTGATCTGCAACATAGTACGTTGTTCTCTTGCCAGTTGCGTTGAACTCGAACTTCTTTCTTTCTCACTCGGATTAGATTCTTGATGTAGCTTGTATGTATACTAAATATATAAAAAGTGAAATTACTATTATATCCCAAGATTGATGATGATAGCATCAGTTTCCACGTAACCACAGGACAATCTTCTTGTCTTCTATCCACTTGAGCAGAGAGAGAGAGAAGAGCTTTGGCAGTGTCGAACAAGTAAATGGATCGAATAGATATTTAGAGAAAGAGGGGGGACTTTGAAAGTGTCAAACGAACAAATGGATCGATCAGATATTAAGATATTTTGAGAGAAAGGGGGATATTTTGAAAGTGTCAAAACAAAAAATGGATGAATCAGATATTTAGAGAGAGAGAGAAGGGGGAACTTTGAAAGTGTCAAACAAACAAGTGGATCGATCAGATATTTGTTACCAATTTATTCTTTGTAGGTAATAATGGAATGAAGGGGATAGATCCTTATGTTCACGTTATGGTTCCCTTCTCCACCAATGCAACTGGCTGCAGAAATGAATATGATGAAGATGATGCTGCTGCACACAAATGGAATCTACCACAGTATCATTCCATTCTTCATATCATCTCACCAAAAGCTCCTTATCTCTCGTGTGTACGATACCGAACTCAACGCAGTTGCAAGTCTTTTTCTCTTCCCTCCCTCTCTGGATCGATTATTCTTTGCTCATTATAATGTCATCTTCTTCACCTCAATACCCCACATACCATTTCTGTTCAAATATTTTCCTATTTTAGATCCTAAATAAATGGGGTGTTCCGAATTTCAGTCACTCAATGCAGAAGTTCAGATTTCGGCTGTTATTCTTGATTTGGATGGGACCCTTTTGGATACAGGTCTTCTTTCTGTCTTCTCTTTTCTTGTTCCACACATTTTATTTGGTTTCCATGGGTTTCTGTTTTTGTGAATTTCCTTCTTGTTAACTTCATGCAGAGAGAGCTACAAAGGACGTTTTGAAGGATTTTTTGGGAAGATATGAGAGGGTTTTGGATAAGGAGAAGGAAGATTACAGGTTGGGTAAGAAGCATAAGGAGTCGGCAGCATCCATTATTCAGGACTACGACCTTCCATTGACACCTGATCAATATTCCAAAGAGATAATGCCTCTGTATCAGGAGAGCAAGATTCTTCTCTCTTTGTTTCCTGTTCTATCTATTTGTTGTTATAGTCTTTTGGCTCTCTGTTTCTCTTTCTTTTAAAGAATTGTAGTATATCTTGATTACTTTATTTATTTACTGTGATGATTAACCATCTACAGTCTTGTAAAGGGTATGTGTGATTTTATTTTATTTTATTTTTATAATTTTGTGAATTATAACATGTGGAAAGCTCTTTCTCTATCTCTGCTTTACTAGGAGTAAGAATTCATTGGTTATATGATCATTAGTACTTGACAGGTGAAAATACTTTGTAGTTTTTTTCTTGTAGATGTGAATTCAATTTCAAGTTGAGCAGTACATAGGGGAGTTGATAGAGAGAAGAAAGAATGAGAAGGGTTTAAGGGGCATTCTCTTTTATTTTTATCCTGGAATTCTGCTTCATAAGCAATGGAAATGACCGAATCTCAATTGAGATATAGTGTATGGAATTTGACAAACTATAACAAAAGGATCGATTGAATTGAATTTGAAAAACTATGTTTAGGTTCTTCTTTTCAAATACATACTAGGTTTTATACCCCATATAGGTTTCGATAAAAATATAGAGGCACACCAACTGATGACTTGGAACTTTCTTTAGATGAACCTCATTCAAATATTTAATATGGTTATTTTTATTTTATTTTTCTCTGATATCTACAAATGCTTTCAGGAAAAAAGCTTGAATGATATTACCTAGATGAAATAAACTACAAGCTTCGTGTACTAGCATAGTGTTTGGCTTCAAGTAAGTTAAAAGGCTTAAAGCATTTTTGTCTAACACCCAAATTTAAGTGATTTTGATGAGGAACAAGTGTTTGGTTTACCACTCAAATTAAGAGATTATCATGTGTAGAATCATTCCTAACGAACTCTATTCGGGGCTTTTTTGGTCTTCCTCTAGTCCTTTTAGATCCTTCAATAAGCACACTCTTGCACATTTCTCATGCATCTACACCTCCAAAGGTCGCCGTTTTACTTGTCAAACCATCTTGGTGCCTTTGTCTTATCTCTTATTGGGGCTACCCCCATACACTCTCGGATATGTTCATTTTTTATTTTTTTTTTGGGAATGGGATATGTTCATTTCTTAACTTATCTTTTCTAGTCTTTTGACACATCTATGTGTAGCGTCCTCATCTCAGCTACACTCATCATAAGAATATTTTCCCTTTTTGTTATCCTACTATGTTCTGATCCATGCATCATAATAGGCCTAATAGCTTTAAATAATAAGAGGACTATAAAATATTTATTGCTTTACAAATTGTAAAAACCTCTATTCAACTTGGTGTGTGTAAAATAGTAAACTTCTCAGTAAATACTTGACAAATTTGGCATGCTTTCTCTCGGGTATGCATAGCATTTTATTTGCGTTGTTTCCCTGTACTCTCTTAGTGGTCACTCACCAAGGCACTTCCAGGTGTTAATCGCCTTATGAAGCATCTTTATAAGCATCAAGTGCCATTTGCACTTGCTTCAAACTCCATCAGAAAACATACAGAGGAAAAAATTTCTCATCAGAAAGGTACTTTTTTTTTTCTCTTGGCATTCTGGAACTTACCATCCAATGTTAGACATTTTTTTTTCTATCTCTACTTACTAAATTTTTTTATTATTAATACTGTTCTTATTATTATCCATCACTATCGTCAGTATAAGTTTTATCATCATTAATACTGTAATCATCACCACTATTATTATTTTATCTTGTTCTTGATCACTCAATATTTTTGGTATTAATCAATTAAATGATCAAATTCCCTCCATGCCATTAATATTATATCTGTCATCATCTCATGAGTATAAAGAATAAAATGATAATTGATTGCAAAAGATTTAAAATATCATTGTTATCAAAAAAATATGGTAAGTAAAATTATTTTTTATCTTTTGTTATTGAAAATATTCAAAGACTTGATATGTAAATTTTTGGCAGAATTACATTTTATTTATGGTTCGGAAAAATATGGTAAATGAAATCATTTTTTATCTTTTGTTATCGAAAATAGTCAAAAGATTTAATATGTTAATTTTTTGTCATAATGACATTTTATTTGTGGTTTGTTCACTTGTATATGACAGGTCTATGGATGATTCTTTTAATCCAGTCTTAAGTTAATTTCTAGTATTGGTTTTTATAACAGTTTTTATAATGCAATTATAACTGTTATTAACAGTATAAGTTGGAAGACCATTAACTTAATCTTGAAAACAAAGTTATAAATATAACTGCTATTTTCCACTATTTCTGTTATAACTGCTGTTTGCCATTTTTTTTCAGTCTATGGATAATTGTTTAATATTATTTGAGAATTTTATGTTATATTTATTCAGTTTAATATTAAAATATGGATATCATAATTTTATAGCTTTTGAAAAAATTAAAAGAGACAGCCTCTGTTTTCATCCATTATAAAATAATGGTTAATAATAGTCTAATCCCTCAATATTATGACCATCATTAAAATTATTTAAATTATAAAAATAGAAACTCCAGAATTGTTTTTTTTTTTTAAATTAGATTTTGACATGAAAAACTAATAGCTTATACTTCACCTAAATATTTATGATGTGACTTATCGAATGTTTAGACTTCTCATCGCTGGACTATTATCATAATCGCTTGAATATGTTACCTGGACATTTTGGAAAAATATGCGGGGCACATTTGCATTTTTATATTGAATATGTTGTTTGCCATTTTTATATGGAATATGCTGTTTGCCATTTTTATATGGAATATTTATGATGTGCTTGTGGAATATGCTATTTTAGAAATGGCTTTCTTGTTGTTTCACTTAATTGATATTTTACCATGCCTGTACATTAAAACAAGTTCTATTTGAAGTTTTCATGTGTTTCAATGAGTTTCCTATGTTTCATGAAAGTTTTGCAGTATTTTCATGCACGATATGATATGTTTATTAATATTAGATGTGCTAATATGTATCATATGCTGGTGGAAAAAAGGTTTGGTTTTCTGACCACAAATTATTCACATATCTCAAAGCTATGGTGATGATTCTTGTGCTAGCCAAAATATAAAGTTACGAATACCATTCCCGGCATTCTGGTTCAGTTCAATATTGAGATTGACCTAGCAATTAACCATTTGAGAACAGGGTTTAAAGGATCGGTACCGCTAACTTGTTTCTTTATAACTTTCTTATATATAAAAACTAACTCATTTACTGATAAAAAAATTGTTCGAACTGGTTTATTTCTCAATTTAGTATAGTCCTTCCAAATTGTGGATATAGGTTGGAAGGAATCATTTTCAGTTATTCTTGGAAGTGATGAAGTTAATTCTGGCAAACCCTCTCCTGACATGTAAGACTTCTGCTACATAAGTGATGCTGCTACAAATTTTAACTTGTTTAAAATAGATTCTAGTCACTATGTTACTTTTTCTCTTCTCTTCAATACTTGAGTCTTTTTGAATCTTCTTGACATTAGATTTCTGGAGGCAGCAAAGCGAATGGGTATAGATGCAGTACATTGTCTGGTGATTGAAGACTCCTTGTAAGGCCCTACCTAACTAGTGATTATTTTCAAATAAATACCAGCAAAATTACTAAATATTTTAGTTTTATTCTTTTTTTTTTTATTGTTTAAAATATCAACTTTAGAAGTTGTGTCAACTTATTCTCATGGAAATTGGCTAAATGATGTTACATTCAACAAACTTGAACCACCATCCAAACCTCTGTTGTTAAAGTCTTACGATTCATTGTATGAATCTTACGATTAAATTCGATTTGACCCTAGATCTATTCAAATCAGTGAAGAAATCGGTTATGTTTGAATCTTACGATTTACAATTTAATCGTACGATTCAAATAATTCAACTCTGCAACACCAAAGAAAAATGGCCTCTTCTTTTTTATTGAACAATTTTCCTTTTTCTTGTTTGATCCTTGTTTATATAGAATATAGTACTCTAAAACAGTTAAATATACATAAAGAATTATTGTTTACGTATTTTAATAAAAAGCATTTTTCCTAAGAGAAACTTCAGAACCTAAACCCAAAACCCTACTTCTACTAAAATTACTATGAATCTTACGATTTACGATTCGATTCGTTTCTAACTAGCCCCTAATGATTTTGGATTCGATTCATGATTTGACAACCTTGTTCCAAACTAGCTGACTTTTTTGTTTATCAGTAAATAAAGTGTGTATTATAACTGGTAAAAATGAAGTTAGTACTGTACAATAGCAAGCCTTATAGTACACCAATAGTGTAACCAACAGGACTGAAGAGACAAAAACTATACCCCTATAACTGACCCCTCCCCTGTACAATCAAATGACATATAATACAAGGCCAATTGTACCCCCATGGCTAATCAAATGCTGAATATATGATGCCTTTGAATTCCGGAATTACCGAGCACCACATGTATAGTGTTGATACTACCTTTGCTAATAGGTCTTGCACTTTAGATTCTCTACCTTCAAAACTTCTGTTATTTCTCTCTTTCCACAAGATCCAACAAATGGATGATGGACAAATATTCTATAGCAATGCTCTATTCTTATTGTGCTCTTTAAATCTGCGGCTCGGGGGGGGGGGGGGGGGGGGGGGGGGGGGG
>JAUPMG010000005.1:7624974-7644252 GCA_031762675.1 Pachysandra terminalis
GCACTCTGCTAGACGTATGTAAAATTAGTCTAGAATTAGACATTGATCCCTAGAATGTATAGATTTTTATTCTAGGCTTTTTTAGTTATATATCTTACTAGAACTGCTCAAGACTTCCTCTTATGATTCAATTTGAGTAGCCACTCCCGTAGAAATACGGGATGAAGGTTACGCTTGGACTGGAAAACCTACGAAATCAGAAATTTTCAGTTCGGGTCGTGACATTTGGGGCTCATGGGGGTTGTTTAAATCACACCTTACTTGGCACGCCTCGGTCATGGCTTGACTTGGCCGTTCATACAGATGCGTCTATGATTCTGGATCATATCAAGAACCTTCCTGCATTCTGTGCGGTTTTCCTTTGGACGATCTGGCTTACAAGAAATTAGGTAATCTTTGATGGTGTCTCAGCTGTGGTTACTAATTCCATCTCTCATTTGCAGGAATTACAAAAGAATTCAAATCTGTTGCTTGCTGATAAAATTCAAACTCAACACCATCCATCTCATACGGAAATCTTTGTTTAATGGCTATCTCCTAATTCGGGCCTCATCAAAATCAATTTTGATGGTGCGGTCAAGGAACATCCGAGTGTTGCGGGTGCTGGTGCGCTTTGCCGAAATGAGGCAGGTCGGTTTCTGTGTGGTTCTGCTCTTTGTCTCGACACCGCTGAGGTACTCATTGCTAAAGGTTTGGCCTATTTGGAAGGTCTTCGTCTTGCTGTTTACATGGGATTCAAGAACATCATCTTAAAAGGTGACTCTAAACAAATCATTGGTGAATGTGCAAGTATTGTTAAGTGTGCTTGGAAATATGAGGGTATCATTTATGAGGCTAAAGAGCTGATATCAAAGCTTGATAGTGTTTTCTTTAACCACATCTATCGTGAGGCGATTGCGGCTGTCGATCTTCTTGCAAACTTAGCAATTTCTAATGGGTCATGCATGTGGATCAACACACCTCTTACTGATCTATGTCCATTGCAAACTTAGCAATTTCTAATGGGTCATGCATGTGGATCAACACACCTCTTACTGATCTATGTCCAGTTCTTAAAGATGATAGGAGTGGAAAAACTTTTTCAAGGCTTATTTCTACTTGTAGTACTCCCAAGGGAGTTAATTGTTTGTTTCGTTAAGTTTCTTTATTTTATGATTTTTTATCAAAAAAAAGAAAAAAAAGAAGAGAAGATATGCTAGATGTACATACTTTTGGATTATTTTAACCTTGTAAATTTAGTGGTTAAAGTTGCAAAACAAATTTAGGCTACGTTTGGCCCGGTTTCTATAAGTATTTATTGCAGCTTATAGCTTATATAAGCACTTTTTAAAATTAAATGTGTTTGGTAGAGCTTATGGATAAGTGTTTATTCATAAGTAGTAGAGGAAGGCGGCTCTCAGCAACTTCTCCCAAGCTCAGATGCGTTAAGCTATTTTACAACTTTAATAATATTTTTAAAATACCTATTTTACCCCTAAACTTTCATAAGCACTTAAATAAATGTTATTTCTAAACTTTAATAATATTTTTATAATACCTATATTTATCCCTAAACTTTTATAAGCACTTAAATAAATATATTTATCAAATGATATTTTAGGATAAGTGCTCCCATTGAACAACTTATCCAATGAGTGCTTATCCATAAGCAAAAGTTGAGCCAAACGCAGCCTTAATGGTTCAAGACTTCAAGTTGATAATTTAGTCTTATTAAAAAGTTTTAGGACTGCTTACATTTGTTCCCTTTACAAAGTTAGAAATTTGATATTTGATAGTTTTTGATAAGGATAAAGATGTTATTTATCTAAATAAAGTACCTTATTTATTGGTCCGTAAAATAGTTACAATTAGTTAAGAGAACTGTTGCACTTCTTTTTCATTGGGCAAAAACATCTCAAGAATTATTTAATATTGATTTATGTGATTTTGTAAATAGGTGGAGGGAGTTATAGCGGTGTCGCTTATTTTACATAGAGTAGGGTGTTTTGACGTTTTGTTGGATGCCGATACGCTACATTGGTTGCTAGACTTGTAATCTTTTTTCTTACAAAGTTTTTATAATATTATAACTTTACTTATAAAAAAAAAATAGTTACAATTAACGAAAGTCAAAAAATCAGGTTATAACATAATTTATTACTTTAACAAAAGGTGGTAAATGTTACAAATAATAAGGTCTGAAGATAGGTGAGTATTATTTCAAAAATATGAGGAGCATCCGTAATTTTACTAAATTGAGGGTAGGTACCTGTAATTATCATTTATATTGGGAAAACAATAATTGCCAATGTGTTTGGGATTGCTTTAAAAACCTCTAAATTCGTCCAAACGCTCCTTCGTGGTTGTTTTGTTGCGAGTGAAGTAGAGCAGAGGTCTTAGCTTCTCTCTCTTCCTTTCCCTCTTTCTATTCGATTTCCCCTAAATCTTACCTTTAATGGCCAACAGCAATTTACCTCGACGGATTATCAAGGTATCTGCTAATCTTATCATCTTGATCTGACCCTAAATTTCTTCGATCGCTGTTACTTTCATGGCTATTTGACCAAACTTTCATGGAAATTGCAACACCTATCGATTTAGCTATTTTGCTGTTTTTTCTCCGACAGTCTAGGGTCGCTTGCTTTTTCTTCTATGTGGTTGTTGAGTTTCCGATTGTGCTTTTGATTTTTGGTTACTGTGTCTGTGATCAAATAGGAAACGCAGCGGCTCCTTAGCGAACCAGGTACATCACTCTATGTTATTTGCTTTTCCTTTGATGCGCTCGTTTCTTTGTCATTTGTGTGTGTGTGTCACAAAGACGCACCATATAGGTTCATATATCCGTGCTTATATTTAGTTTATGTTTTTGTTTTCTTGGAATTCGGATTGGTACAATGCGTTGGAGTTGGTTTCTCAAGTTAATATTTGCGCGTGTGTGTGTCACAAAGACACACCATATAGTTTCATATATCCGTCCTTATATTTAGTTTATGGTTTTGTTTTCTTGGAATTCGAAATGGTATAATGCGTTCGAGTTGGTTTCTCAAGTTAATATTTGTGTTTGTGTGTGTGTCACAAAGACACACCATATAGTTTCATATATCCGTCCTTATATTTAGTTTATGGTTTTGTTTTCTTGGAATTCGAAATGGTATAATGCGTTCGAGTTGGTTTCTCAAGTTAATATTTGTGTTTGTGTGTGTGTCACAAAGACACACCATATAGTTTCATATATCCGTGCTTATATTTAGTTTATGTTTTTGTTTTCTTGGAATTCGAAATGGTATAATGCGTTGGAGTTGGTTTCTCAAGTTAATATTTAGGTGTGTGAACGTACGCACAAATTCATACAGACACACCATATAGTTTCATCTATCCGAGCTTATATATAGTTTATGTTTTGTTTTCTTGGAATTCGAAATGGTATATTGTGTTGGAGTAGGTTTCTCAAGTTAATATTTTCGTTTAATCTTTTTTGTTTTTTTTATTTTGCGTTGAATTAGAAATCTGCTTTTTTCCCCTTTAAAGAGAAAAATAGGGTAGATGTGCAGCTTTGAGGATCCTATTATTTGTGCTGCATTAGTGTGTTATGAAGATTTGTGAATTTCTGTTTTAGGAAATATTTTTATGAATAGAGAGAGTGGTTTTAAGTTATTGCCTGTCTTTTGAGCTGTGGGTACAGCTCCGGGGATCAGTGCTTCTCCTTCAGAAGATAACATGCGGTACTTTAACGTCATGATTCTTGGTCCAACACAGTCTCCCTATGAAGGTAATCCGCTTGATAACATTCTCTTTGGACTCATTGCATATGTGAAGGATTATTTCTTTGTGAGATTGTTTTTGTTTTTTGATGTTGTTGACTTTTCTATTAGCTACTTTTTTTTTTTTTTTTTAACCATTTCAATCAACCCTAACAATCAGATTAAACTCAAACCAGCAACAATACCATACTTATAACTCATCATACAGCCTTATTAAACCCTAATTCTAGGCCCACAACCCTTCCCTATCAATCCATATTCATCCTCGAGTGATTTACTGCAAATCCTAACCCTAATCCCCTTGCAGACTTGGCTAATTGCCAGGATGCAATGTGATAGTCATGATGTTTGCATGGTTCAGAACGGCGCTCGAACAGTGATGCTGGCCTAGGCTTGGTGAGGGTCAGGGTGTTGCACGGTTCGTCAGCTGTGTGGAAAAGTTTGGATCGTGACACTTTTGTCTTGTCATATTGGTCATTTTCTTCTTCAAATTTTTCAGGATTAGGCTTTGAATACTTTTCCCAGGATTGAGTTAATGATTTATACTTGTAAATCTGTACAGCTAGAGTTATATTTAATTGTTTCTGTCTAGCCTTTCTTGGTGCCATATACACCGTGAGTTTATGTATATTCCCCAACAATGAATTCTAAATGTTCTTTCTTTTCTTTTTGTTACTTTTTTTGTATATATGTCTGGCATTCTCATGGTGCCCATGTCGGAGCTCTATTGTGATGCATTTTTACATACATACATATATCATATATGTGTGTGTGTGTGTATATATGGACCTGATATTTGTATGGGGACCATTGGTTGATTTAGTTTCTTTGGATCCATCTGATCTGGAGGGAAAACATTAACATCTTTTCTTAATGATGATAAGTATCATTGTGAGTGTTTTAATTATTATAGGATTGTTACAAAGAGGCTTGGAGTTTTATTCTCACAACCTAATGAAGCGTACTACCTTTCTTACTTCAAAATGGTTGGTTCCTATCGGAATTGTGGTATTTGAGATATTCTTAAGTAGAGTTCTTGCTCTTTTAGGTCTTCTTCACGGTCTGGGTCAAGTAAGATAATGATCCTTATGGGTGGCCTGTAACTGTTTTATTACTATTAAAATATTATTTTTGGAGTTTGGACTTGACATTTCTTGGAGACTTGTTACTGGATGTTAAGATTACATATTTGTTTTCTATCACCATGCTAGAAAGTTTACCTATGAGGCACTTGTACTAGAAACAAATATTTGTATTTCACTTGTACATGGCACTAGAAATGGTTGTGATTTTTCATGCCAGTTGATTTTCTTATTTATACTGCCATTTGTAAAGATAAAATATCAGTCTTTGTTAAATTAAATATTTCCTGAATTATGAGTGGTTTTAATTTAATTTTTTTTTTCTAGTTGAACGTTTATTTTGGAGTAGGATTTTTTGATTGATACTTTGGAGAAGCACTTTCATTGTATTTGACTCTCCTCTATGTTTGTCTCTGATGTGAGTTTTCTGTTTGATCCTGAACAGGAGGAGTTTTCAAGTTGGAATTGTTTTTGCCTGAAGAATATCCAATGGCAGCTCCAAAGGTAGTTCAATTCATTCTAAAAAATCTGGCATCCATACTATCATATGTTTAAAGCAGTAGGTTCTGAGATGTAGCTAGGAGCATATTCTAAGAACTTAATGTTTGTGAAAATTCAGATTTCTGTTGTTTAAGCTATTTTACCTTTAGAAAAGGTAGGTGAACTGTTTGTCAAAATTGCATTTCTTGTTAAAGTCATACTTCTTTTGAGCTATCTATACAGGTGACACATTTCATAAAAGGTCGTTAAATAAAATATGTATGATGCATTGTTTTTATCTCCTGAGAATGAAAGTAGCCGTCAAAACGCCTGGTTGAACCTAGGCATTAAACCTGCCTGTCACCAAGCAAGCTGTCATATGTAATTGATAATCTGATATACAAAATTCATTAAGGCAGTATTAATGATAAGTAATTACTAATACTTTAATGAAGATTACATGTAATAGGCTAATATATTTTTATATTCAACTAATTACATTATTACTAATTATAATTTAAGATATTTTACATAGTTTTATTAGTAATAGGTGATTTTGAGATTGTATATATTTGTTAATATAAATATATAATTATACTCATGTTTTATCTGCGAATAGTGCAAAAGCATAAATGATAAATCATCAGTAATGAGTTCTTGGAGACTGGAGAGTACTCCATTGATACTTCTTTTTTGGTAGTTTTATTAGTAATAGGTGATTTTGAGATTGTATATAGCTGTTAATATAATTATACTCATATATTTTATCTGTGAATAATGCAAAAACATAAATGATAGATCATCAATAATGAGTTCTTGGAGACTGGAGAGTACTCCATTGATACTGTTTTTATGGGAGTGAAAATGGTTTGCCGTGGAGCCTTTTTTCCGATAAGAGAACTTTTGCATATATTTAAATGTTTGTGTTATTGGTCTTAGGAACTTAGTTAATACTTGAGATGGGTAACTTGGGTATTGTAAGAGTTCCATTAGAGACAAATTTGCAAGATCACATGTTCAAATAGGCTGCTTCCCACAATACAGGTTTTCAAGACAGTACCCCTTCTCTGCTTTTGACAAAATGGCTCCTTGAAGAAGCACTGTCCACAGCTGTTTCTGAACACCCAAGCCTTGGGTGGGAAGTCCTTTTGGGTCAGGAGGCATTACTTGGTCCTTAAGAAGCTGTTTGATATGGGGTTTACATTTTTCAGTTAAGATTATTGCTTTTATCATTTTTACCATTATTCTTCTTTTTGGCCTTTTGGCTTTTCAGGACCTAGGAGGTTGTTTGACCATGATGTGATACCTGGGCCCTTTTAGCGTACTCAACACACCTGTGTTTGACATGGCATGATATGAGCATGAATATGATTCATGAGTCCACATGAAATCCATCTTCACCCTTTAGCTAGGTATGCACTTAATTGTCCAGACATGCACCAACATTTGGTGACTTGAAGATGTTTAAGATTAGTATTTGTTTGTACAACTTTAATAAGTTACAACATAGTTAAATTTTCTCAAATTTACGTTATTTTCCCTGTAACTTCCCTTTTCAAGAGGCATTTACCTTGAAATTTTTTTACATAGCCTTTTACGGAGAAATTAACCTTTCAATGGAAATTTAGAACCACATGTAGTAATATCTTTCTTCCAAGGATTAACAAAGGAACAACCATTTACACTTTCCATGTAGTCCGTCCTTTTCTTGATTCTCTATTTTAATTAAAATTTCCCTTTTCCATCAAAAGGCTTATATTATAATGTTTCAGGTTTATAACTTCTCTCTCTCTCTCTCTCTCTCTCTCTCTCTCTCTCTCTCTGTTTAATTTTTTGTATATATATATATATCTCAGCTGTACCTGAGATGCGAATCATTTGTGAATCTCTGTATCGATATTTATACCTGATATCTAGGCTGATACTGACACCCGATATTTCTTCCAAAATCTTTGTAACATTGGATATTTCTAATATGCAGATACGTGGACACGCTCATACACTTAAGAGACACAATATCTGTATTAAAACCACAATATAGATAGAGAAATAGCCATCGTGAAGATATGAATGTTGTCATCATGGGGTGGACATGTGAAAGTACATATTATTGACATGTAGCCTTACTGGACCGAGCTTCAAACTGCACTCAGATATTAAAAGAAGCATTCTTGTTGTCTTTTCTACTATGTGCCTGATTTGAGGCACAGTAGATCTAGAGAATATACCACAGATACGAATGATGCCATTTAGCTGAGTGCAACAGTCTCAAATTTTGATTGTCAAAATGGCAAAGAAGGCTAGGCACTAGACCTGCTTGTAACCTGCTGTATAGTACTAAACCCATAAGTTACAACAAGCTTACGTATTGAACTAATACTAGGCAGGCATGGTTAGACTGTAATTCAACCTATAAACATAGAAAAGTTTGACAAACTCAAATCAGTGCGAGAAAACTCCCAAAATAAGTTTACCACACAAATGCTTATATCAATTCAATTATACATTTACGGAGCAAGTTTAGTGTTACACGGATAGTATGTGGGAGTCAAAAAATAAAAATACTCGATTTAATAGTCATAACAACAAAAATGAACAGTGCAACAATTCTATTTAAAAATTAATGAACTTGAATAAATAGTACATGGGAACTGAGAAGGAAACCATCATTTCTGCGATGCAAATGGCTTTTTTTGGCATATCTGTGCATGTACAACAAAAGAAATTTATAGGACCAGTCAATGGTAGGTTCTAAAATTGAGGATCTAAGAAAAAGTACAAATATTAGAAAAAAAATTGTAAGATAGTGGATGAATGAGAGAGGGAGGGGGGAGGGAGCACCAGCCTCCTCATCTTCGTCTTGTGCACTTTGTAGTGTTCAAGTATTAGCTTCTTTATCTTTTATTTTTTTCCTGCCTTCTCTTTGATGGGCCTTAGGCCTTAAAGTGATGACTAATTGGTAACTTAACATAAAACTGGCGTTTTAATATCAAACTTAACTAACTAATTATTTTGTTGAATTTGAGGACTAAGAAAATTCCACATGCTCGGAGGACTGGAGGCAAAGCACGCCAGTACATATATAAGAATAAAGACATACATTGAGGTCATCAAAGACATGTATGAGGGAGAGCGAACTAGGGTTCAGAGAGGTGGATATTGAGACAAATAGGTTGCCAGTAATAATAGGTTTACATTAAGGGTCAGCTATGAGTTGCCAACTTTTTGCTTTAATTATGGATGAACCGACTACTTATATTCAAGAGGAGGTACCTTGGTGTATGTTATTTCTGGATTATGTGGTTTTGGTGGACTAAACTAGAGGGAGTAAATGTAAAACTAGAATTATGGAGGGATACATCGGAATCAAAAGATTTTAGAATAACTGAAGTACATAGAATGCAACTTTAACACAACTGATGGCAAAGGTGAAGCAGTAGTAGTAATTGAAAATCGAGAAATTCTAAAGATAATACTTCTATTATTTTGGATCAAATATCCCTAAAGAGGGGGATATTGACGAGGATTTTGCATATAAAATTATAACTGGATAATTTAAGTAGAGAGGTGCTTCTGGAGTGCATGTGATCTAACATGTTTTGCTCAAGCTAAAAGAAAATTTTTGTGAGACAACTACGAGGCCTACTATGCTGTATGGAGCAGAATATTGGGCAACAAAGGAGCAATTTATTTATAGGATGAGCACTTTTGAGATGAGAATGTTAAGATGGGTGTGTGGGAAGCCTAGGAATGATATGGTAAGGAATGAATATATCCGAGAGTATCCAAGCGTTGCTCACATGGGAGATAAGATAAAGGACAATAGGGTGAATTGGACGTGTAAGGTGAAGACATAGGGAGGCTGTTGTGAGAAGGTGCGGGGGGTACGCATTGAGGATATAAAGGTCCAATAAAAGGACCTGAATGGATTTGATTAGAAAGGATTTAATACATACAATCTGATTGAATTTATTGTTTCTGATAGATTGGGATGGTGGAACAGGGTTCATGTTGCTGACCCCAACTAGTTGGGATGAGGCCTTTTGATTTTGTTGTTGTTGAGGAGATTGATAATGAAAAGAGGTAGATGCCTGGAAAATTTTCATTTAAAAGTACATGTCCAGCTAAAATTACTTAAATGTTCTTAAACAGTCTTCGAAAAACTAGGTGGGCGCCAAACTAGGGGTTTACTTAGACAACCATAAGTTGGGTTAATAACTTGTAGGGCTAGCATTTCTGGATCTCCTTTTGTTCTCCTAATGTGCATGCCTATGTTTATTTCTTTGTAACAGGTTCGCTTTCTCACCAAAATCTACCATCCTAATATTGACAAGGCAAGTAGAGCTTGCTTCCTCCTTTCTTGAATCTGTTTGGGCTGAACCCTTTTTTTAACACCAATAAACAGATTGAACCTTTTCTTATGTAGCTCGGAAGGATATGTCTAGATATTCTCAAAGATAAATGGAGTCCAGCTCTCCAAATCCGAACAGTATTGCTGAGGTACCTAGAACTATGGTTATTTAGTGTAGCTGTTGTTTAGTAAGTTTTCTTTTAAAAATTCATGGTCAACTTCCTTGCATAAAAGAGTAGTGTCACCATTACCGTTCAAGAAAGAAGAATTTAGTTTACTTTGAACAACTCAACAGTGAGTTTCTAGATTGTATGATCTTAAGCAATAGATACTGATACTGATTGCTGTTATTGTGTTATTTCTTGGTTCAGCATTCAAGCACTTCTGAGTGCCCCAAACCCGGACGATCCACTTTCTGATAATATTGCTAAACATTGGAAGACGAATGAAGCTGAAGCTGTTGAAACAGGTACGAGATGAAGTGAATTTTGTATTGATTTTTACCATTATAATATTCCCAGCTATATTTGCCAGGGCTCCGTTTGTTTCGATATAAAAATATTTTAAGATATAAAAGGTTTTAAATTGAATTTGATTTTCTGATAAATATATATTTTTTTAATTGTTTGGTTTGAAACATGGGAAATGCTTGAAAATGAGCAATTTTCATTCTTGCATTTGGATTGAAATGAGATAGGCTAGGAAAATAGTTTTAGATCTTACTAAAACATGGTGATGCTGATGGTGATCTGGTTGTGATATCATTATTATAGTTGGTGGTAATGGTGGTGCCACCATTAGAGGTGGTATTGATGGTGCAAGGTTTTAAATATCAGTATGGATTAATATGTATTGGAATTTGAGGTGGTTGATGCTTTTATGATATCGGTCAGTGATATACAAAATAAAGGGTGCTAGTGTATCGGCTGATATGCCAATTCATATCTGCCTTGAATCGGTCATATTGGCTGTTATGTTAAAATTTTAATACGGCTCATCGATATATATCAGTATATCACTCGATACATCAATACATATTGGTGAGTCGTCATGGTCGATGAGCTCTATCTTTTAGACATTCAAGGGCTTTTCTTTACTGTTTGGAGCACAAACGATGATTTGGTGCTGGTACCCTTGCTAAGGTGTTGAACATGTTGCAAGTGTAGTTATGCTACCACCAAAGGAGGTGGTGGTGGCAGGGATGATTTGGATGTGGTACCGTTGTTTTATTTGATGGTCATGTTGTAAGTGGTGGTGCAACCATCGGAGGTTGTGGGGGTGAGTGATTACACATATTGATGATGGATTTGATGAAAAAAAAAAAGTACTTATTAGTAGTATTGACTCAATCTTGATTTTTCGAAAAAATGACATCAGAATTTGAAAGTATGCCATTTTCAAAAAATTGTTTTGGTTTTGGAAGATGAAATTTGTGGGACATAATTTAACATTGAAACAAACACTACGGAAAATATATTTTCAATTAAAATATGTTTTCGGTATTTTATTTTACATCAAAACAAACAGAGCAGTGCAATAAATTTGCTATGCTTCCATTGCAAATGTTGAAAATAGAAATTATAACCTCTCCAGTAGTCTCCACGCCTACTTTGTTAAAATTACTTGGCCTCAAATCAATTATAGTTTATAAATTCGACATATTTGTTCCTATTTTTCACTGGCCAACTCTTAAAAACCTTGCAGCGAAGGAGTGGACTCGGCTTTATGCAAGTGGTGCATGATGGCATAGTTGTTGCTTGTTCTTGCGAACAACATTTTTCTCGCAATGTAAGGTACTGTTATCTTGAAATGTGGTAAAAGAGAAAAAAAGGGAGGGGTTGGAAAATGATGTCGTTGCCTGAATCATCAAAGATAAATCTCCCGAAGTCCCAGTTACCATCTTTTTTTTTTCTTCTGCTCCTGGAATACACATTTTCAAATTATTTGTGGTTAGATGAATTCCTCTATTTAAGGTACATTTCTGAAATGATCTTTATCATCACACCACACAACCAGCCCTTTGTTCTCCCCACACATGAAAGATATAGTTATTGTGGTCTTCTAACAACAGCCAATTAAAGCTCTTGTGGTTGATAGCTAGGGCATTCGAAAACCAAATACCAATCTGAAACCATGTATAGAAGTGTCAATCAATTTGCCAACAATGGAATCCTTTTATTTACAAATTCACACCTTCTAACTTGTAATCCAAATGCTTTCATGTATCTTAAATCTTTTCGTCTACACACTTGGGCTGCGTTTGGTCTGGCTTCGGTGCAAGTACTTATTGCAGCTTATAGCTTATACGAACACGTTTTAAAATTAAATGTGTTTGGTAGCGCTTATGGGTAAGTGCTTACCCATAAGTACTAGAGGAAGGCTACCCATAAGGAGAAGCTGCTGAGAGCAGTCACAAGTACTAGAGGAAGGCTACCCTCAAGGAGAAGCTGCTGAGAGCAGTAATAAGTACTAGAGGAAGGCTACCCATAAGGAGAAGCTGTTGAGAGCAGTTTCTTTCAAGCTTGCTTGTGCGATAAGCTATTTCACAACATTAGGAATATTCTTAAAATACTTATTTTACTCCTAAACTTTCATAAGCACTTAAATGAATATTATTTTAAACTTTTATAATACCTAATTTACCCCTAAACTTTCATTAGCACTTGGATAAACGTATTTATCAAATGCTATTTTTTTCTAGTAAGCAGTTTACTGTTGCTGTGGATAAGTGCCCCCATTTAGCAATGAGTGCTTATCGATAAGCACAACCGGGGACAAACGAAGCCTTAGTAAGCCAAATTGAGCTTTCTAGTTATGGAGTTATCAGAAGGATATAACATCAGTTTGATTTTGTTTATTTAAACAGACATTTGAGTTATGGGTATAGTGTGGTAGTACCAGCTGGGCCAATAGAGTCACTTGCTAGGCCCATAGGATCAAATCTTCGAAAACAACTCCAAATGCCTACAAATAAAAGCATAAGAACAGAAACCTATTTGGGTTTTTTTTCCTCTTTCGGTAAAAAAGGTTAATATTTCATCAAAAATCTTCAGTGTCACTTTTTTTTTTCCTTTTTGGTATTGTAAATTCCTCAGTATCACATCTCTTAACAAGCTATCCAATAAGCTATGGTCAGTGAAGGTCAACCCAATACATAACAACAGCTTCCCCAACCCAAAAACTGAACCTAATTGAAACGGGAAACCCTAAACCAAACATAAGTCAACCCAAATTGTAATTCGGGTTTGGTTTGTTTTGGTTTGGGTTAAGTCACGTTGACACAATATATATTTATATATATATATAACATATCGTATATTATGGCATCATTGATAAAATAATTATATATAAACTATAATTCTGTTTTTGAGGTATATGCATTAGATTCGGATTTTGTTTGTCTTCGTTTAACCTCAAAATTTAACTAATCTAATTCGGTTTAGTAATGTAAAAATCAAAATCGAGGAAAATCATTAGAAACTCACCCCAAACCAAGCCAAGATCGGTTTGGATCAATTGGTTTTAGGTTTGATCCACCCCAAGTTGCATCCCAAGTTCCCAATTAGCCATGGCTGGTTCGTGCTGTCCACCCCACAATATCTAATGCTATGTTCATGTTCTAGACCCAATCAAAACCTTTGAACGCTGATACGCACGCGCGTGTAACTTTTACTCTCTCTCTCTCTCTCTCTCTCACTCACCGTAACAATCAGAATTATTCCCAACAGAATTCGAAACTGTCCCCAACAGAACAAAAAAAAAGTTAGATTGAAACGGTTCAGAATCAAAAATAACGAAACGTCCCTCGTATATTATGAATATCACAGAAATCCCTACAACTTCGATATTGTCCGTTTTCTTGATTCAACACGATCCAAGCGATAGAAGAGTACCTGCTTTCCTGGAGACTCGCTTCCTCTTCGATTTGAGTATTCCCTCCTTTTTACTAGGTTGTACAGAGGACGCTAGAGTGCCAGCTTCTCTGGCTTTTGCCTTCCAATCCAGTCTCAAATTCTTAGTTTTTGCAGAGACAGTCGAAGACCCAGATTTGGTGGGTAGATCGTCAACTTCTACGTTATTCTTACCCGAACGTAGGGTTTGGATCGACTTAACAGAGCATTCGTGCCACTGAAGCGTGGAGAGGTGTTCTGTTACTTCCTCAACTGTAAGGAAAGCATTGAAACAGATCTCCTCTTTCAGAGTCGATCGAAATGGCACCATCAGATCGAGTTTTCTCACCGCATCGACAAGAACCGGCTGAGTAATTCAGAGAAGGAAAAATAAGAGATTACAGTTTCGCTCGTTCAAAAAAAGGAGATGAAAGATGAGAAATTTGTGTTAGATATCTGAGAGATAGTGACAATATTCTCACCTTTTGATGCTTGTACATCTTTGTGAATCCGTGCATGGTGATGATCTGTTTAATTAGAAAAAGAAAACATTTAATGATAGAATCCGAGTTAAATTGCGACGAATTGAGTCAGGTCTTCCAAAAAGAAAGAAAAAAGAGTGAGATCTGTTAGATCTTTCATAGAATGAAAGGAAAGAGACAAATAGGAGTTCTCTGAGCTGAATCGGATCTTGAAAGCATGAAAGAAGGAAAACGAAGATCAGAGAAGAACGTTTTCGGTTCTTGAAATCGATCAGAGGTTTATGACAAATAAGGGTTCTCTGAGCTGAATCGGATCTTGAAAGCATGAAAGAAGGAAAATGAAGATCAGAGAACAGCGTTTTCAGTTATTGAAACCGATCAGAGGTTTATGATAAATAAGATTTCTCTGAGCTGAATCGGATCTTGAAAGCATGAAAGAAGGAAAACGAAGATCAGAGAATAACGTTTTCAGTTTTTGAAATCGATCAGAGGTTCAATAAGCAGAACTTATTCAGAGAGCAGATTATCTTGAAGAATAATACCTTCTTGAGATCGAACAATCTTATACAAGAATAAATTTACAGTAGATCGATTAGATCCGATCTTCCGATTTGAAATTTTACAGATAAATCATACCAGTGAACAAGAAAACCAAATGAATTATGAACTACGAAATCTTCTAACAAGATCCACAACAACATGATAGCTAACTAAACGATTCATCTTCCAACAGTTGATGGCTAGAAACGAAGAGAAATTCTTTAGAAGATTACATATTAAAGAAGACGAAGATGAAGAAGAAATTTACAGTAGATCGATTAGATGTGATCTTCCGATTTGAAATTTTACAGATAAATCATGCCAGTTAACAAATGAATTATGAACTACGAAGTCTCCTAGCAAGATCCACAACAGCATGATAGCTAACTAAACGATTCATCTTCCAACAATTGATGGCTAGAAACGAAGAGAAATTCTTTAGAGGATTACAGATTAAATAAGACGAAGATGAAGAAGAAAACCTGATTGAGATAGTTGATAGTGAGAGCTTCTCCGTTAAGGTTTTCGCAGAAATCCATGTACTCTTCGAGCGACATCTTCATCTTCCCTCGCATTTTTGAAAGTTTTGATTTCTTCTTTTTGTTTCTCTGCAATTTATTTTTATTTCCTCGGACTATTTATACGCCAAAATCTTTCAATTATGACCAAATTACCCTTATTATTCTCTGGTAGTTAGTCCAAGATTCAACTTAATCAGATGATAACAACCCATATTACTTTTGGTCGGATCCGATCATATTACATCCATATGGACAATAGGAGTACAGCTGGTAATACGTGACCCGACCCTTCAACCAGCCGGAACTCTCCTCGCTCACGTGTTCACGTGATTGAGTTGAGGCTTTTACACTCGGGGTTTCAAGGATCGGCCCAATCAAGACATTATTCTCTACACCAAGTCAACAACAGAATGCCAGCAGCAATAACAATAAACATTTGAAATACAAAGACTTAAATTCAAATATAGATAAGGATAAGAAAGAGCTGTCATGCTAACTGATTGTATTTATCCTATAATAGTGATTATAAATAGAACATAAACTTCTCTGAAACAGAAGAGAGGAAATACACAATTTAAGTATCTTCTTATATGGTATCAGAGCTCTTTTGAGACTCACGTCAATTTTTATTTCCGATCCTTCTGCTATCACCTCTCCTACATCCCTCATCAACAATGTCTCTCACCGTGTGGGTGCTCCACTCGCAGCGGACAATCATCTTACCTGGAAGAAGCGTCTACTTGTCTTCCTGATGGGCCAAGGTGTCAATTGCTATGTTGACGACACTTGTCCCTCCCCACCACAAACCATCCCTAACCCCAAACCCACATCTGATACACCTACCACTGTAACTAATCCCGACTTCCTCACATGGTTGCAACAGGACCAGTTGGTTTTCAGTGTTATTTTATCCACTCTCTCCGAAAACCTGGTCTCTCAAGTTGTGGCGTGCTCCACCTCTCTTGAGGTTTGGACTGCCCTTGAACGCATGTTTTCCTCCCAATCACGGGCTAGGATCATGAAACTTCATTATAGATTAGCCACCATGAAGAAAGGTGGCTCTTCTATTTCTGAATATTTTCAGAAATTCAAGACTTTTGCAGAACTCTTGCAGTTGCTGGTAACCACTAATCGACTTTGAGCTCGTTTCATTCCTCCTTGCTAGGCTAGGATCAGAGTACGATCCTTTTGTGACGTTTGTCACCACCCGCATAGACCCCATGCCTCTTGAAGAGATATATGCTCATCTCCTTACCCATGAGATGAGGCTGGAGCATAATTCTGCTACTACCGAATCAGTGTTTTCATCAGCCAATACTGCATCTCGTCAATCCTATTCGAAGGGAAAGCAGCATTTTCGACCTGGTAACAACAATTCTGGGTCTTCACAGCCCCAAGCTCCTTTCCACAACAAATCATGGAGAGGTCATGACCATGGTCGTGGACGTGGTGGTCTGCCACGTAACACCTCACCCAACCCTATTTGCCAAGTGTGCAATAAGACTGGTCATACTGCTAAAACTTGCTATCATCGCTTCGATTATTCTTTTAAACAAGAAAATTATGCTCCTAACATGCAGGCATATACAACTGCTCCCCAATCTACTGAAGATCTAAACTGGTATCCAGACACAGGGGCAACAAATCATATGACCTCTGATCTCAGCAACCTCACTCTTCAAACTGAGGGGTACTCTGGATCGGATCAGTTACATGTGGGTAATGGCCAAGGTTTGAATAGAGCTCATCTTGGGTCTTCTCATTTACTTTATCCCCATGCATCCTTTTTACTTCATAATATTCTTCATGTTCCTAGTATCCAGAAAAATCTTCTTTCAGTATCTCAATTTACCCGAGACAATGAAGTGTATTTTGAGTTTCACCCTGATTATTTTTGTGTCAAGGATCCTAACACGGGCAATACCCTTCTACGTGGCAAGAGTAAAAATGTCCTGTACTCGTTCCCTCCCAACTTAAAGTCCAAGTTTGCTTTGGTTGGTGAGTGAGCCACTTTAGGTCGATGGCATTGTAGATTCAGTCATCCATCCTTGCGTATCGTTAGTCGTGTTGTTCGTCAGCATCATCTCTCCTTGATCAAAAATAAAGTCTCTACTACATGTTCAGCATGTCGTGTAGGCAAGAGCCATGAACTTCCTTTCCAATTGTCTCCCTCTGTTTCTCTTCAACCATTAGAATTATTATTCATTGATGTTTGGGGTCCCTCCCATTATCCTTCATGTAATGGAATCATTACTATGTTTGTTTTATTGATGATTTTAGTAAATTCATTTGGTTATATCCTATTTCTGCAAAATCTGAAATGATTTCTATTTTCCTGATATTCCAACGCCATGTTGAATAATTATTTGACAAAAAAGTAAAGCCACCCAATCTGACTGGGGAGGCGAGTTTCATACGCCAAATCCCATCCTTTCAAAATAGGGTATTGCTCATCGCCTTTCCTGCCCCCGTACACATCAACAAGGGTTTGTAGAACGCAAGCATAGACACAGTTGAAACCGGGTTATCTCTCATAGTTGCTGCGTCTATGCCTATAAAATTTTGGGAAGAGGCGTTTTCTACAGTCTCTTTCCTTATTAACAGGATGCCTTCACAAGTTATAAAGAACAAGTCTCCTTTTGAAATGTTACTCTCCAAATCCCCTGATTATCTTTTTCTCAAGGTCTTTGGATGTGCTTGCTGGCCACATTTTTGACCTTATAACCAACATAAGCTTGTGTTTCGTTCCAAATTATGTGTATTCTTGGGTTACAGTTTTCAACATAAGGGGTATAGGTGTCTTCATATCCCTACAGGCAGAATCTACATTTCACGTCATGTCGTCTTTGACGAAAATTAATTTCCTTTTTCATATTCTTCCCTACCAAATTCATTTGACCCGTGTCCCATGCCTTCTCAAATGGAACTTCCACCTAATTTGTCTCTTCCCATTATGTCAGCACCTCATGTTGTGTCTCCATCATCTGAACCCACCCTTGATCAGTCTTGTTCCGGCTCTACCTCATTACCTCACGTGGACTTCTCTGTACCACCAGTGGTCCCTCATACTCATGCTCCTGCACAAGTGGACTCTATTGCCAATGCTCCTGCACTAGTGGTCCCTTCTGCACCTGCTCATGAAACAATGGTTCTTCACCCAATGCAGACACGATCTCGTATGAATATTCATAAACCCAAGCGGTTCACTGATGGCATCATCCCATTTCCATTGCCAAAGCCAAAGGCTTTAACTGCTACTGTTGAAATCTCTGATGTGGAACCAACATGTTTTTCTAATGCATTTAAGGACGTGAAGTGGAGAGAAGCCATGAATACTAAGTTTAATGCTCTTTTACAGAATGGGACGTGGAATCTCATTCCTCACACTTCTAGGATGAACTTGGTGGGTTGCAAATGGATCTTGAAGATAAAACACAAATCTGATGGGAGTATTGATCGTTACAAGGCTCGATTAGTAGCTCAAGGGTTCCACCAACAACCCAGAATTGACTATGGAGAAACTTTTAGACCTGTGGTGAAACCCACAACTATTCGAACAGTTCTCTCCATTGCAGTTGCTTCGAATTGGCTCATCAAGCAATTAGATGTAACAAATGCATTCTTACATGGTTTGTTGTAAGAAGACATTTTTATGGTACAACCACCGGGATATTCTCATCCGCAGTTTCCTAATCATGTCTGCCATCTCAAGAAGTCTCTCTATGGCCTCAAACAAGCTCCTCGAGCATGGTTTTCAAGACTTAGCTCAAAACTCCTGGAGCTTGGATTTGAGGGGTCTCCTGACACTTCACTCTTTATTTCTAGGGCTACTACTTGTCTCATTTTTATTCTTATCTATGTGGATGACATCATCATCACATGCCCAAATTCCTCTGCTATTGGGTCTCTGATTTCGATGCTACAAGGTGCATTCCCCATCAAAGACTTAGGTCATCTTCACTACTTTTTGGGTGTTGAAGTATTTCAAGATGCAACGGGTATGTTTCTATGTCAACGGAAATATATTGAGGACCTTCTATCTCGTTCCAATATGCTGCATGCCAAGGATGTCACCTCTCCTATGTCGGCTTCGAAAACACTGTCACTGTTTGATGGAGAGGCTTTCTCAGATCCATCTTTGTACAGGAGTATAGTAGGGTCTTTGCAATACCTTTCTCTCACACGCCCAGAT
>JAUPMG010000005.1:7644352-7671210 GCA_031762675.1 Pachysandra terminalis
TGTGCTTGTGTTTGTTTTTCCTTTCTTCTTCTTCTTCTACCATTTTTCTGCAATTTCCTCTCTTCTTCCTTTCAATGGAGTGAACGGCTACCACAAATCCCCTTTTCTCTAGTTCTCTTCCCAACGTCCCCTCCCTATTCTCTTATTACAATCTTTCTTCTCGTGGTGACCCGATTAATGTAGTTTTTTTTCTCTCTTTAATTTAGTATTTCATTATTTTTATTTTCATAGGTTAAAGTATATTTTTAAAGTTAAATAGATTTTTTATAATATTTGTTAAAAATATAATGTTAAATACGTGAAGTAAATGATTTATTATTTTATTAATTTAAAATTAAATTAATTAATTAATTATTTATTTAAATTTTAAACGGGTTTGCGGGTTCAACTCGTTTATGGGCGGGTTGGGTTTGGGTCCATGTTTCCTGAGCTGTTAGTAAATGGATCGAACCTGACCCAACCCGTTTACAACCCGACCCATTGCCACCTCATATGCCTAATTTATCTTTATTTTATTAAAAAAATTCACTTATACAAGGAAGAGTAAAATAGGTAGACAAACAGCTTTCAGGAAAATTAAATTTCTATTAACCAAACATCAAAATCAATATTTTCTGTCATTTTTCAGGTGCAACCAAACGGCTTTCAAGAAAATTAAATTTTACTTTCCTATATTACTTTTTGGCATTTTCTTAGCATCAAAACGGAGCCTAAGGTTGCGTTTGGTTTGCGTCATTCTTGTGGGAAAGGAAAAGGAAAGTGGTGGGCCCACCACTTTCCTTTTCTTTTCGGTGTTTGGTTGCATGGGAAAAGGAAAAAATGGTGAGCCCCACCATTTTCTTAAGAAAAAAAAATAAGCATAAACGTTTTCCAACTAACTTGGTGCGATTTTGCGATAAAGGAAAAAGAAATTTTTTTTCTTCCCCTTCTGCCCTTCTCAAAAACCCCTATTTACAATAGTTGACATTCATATATATATATATATATATATATAAAATTAAAAAAAGTCTTATTAATTAAGAAACAATTAATAAGATAATCAATATAATATAAAAATATTTTTTTGTCCCATCTTTGCCCTCACCTACCACTATTTAATCAATATAATATATTATATTATATTATATATTATAATATAATACAATATATTATTATAATATAATATAATATAATATTATAATATAATATAATATATATATATTATTATATAAGAATATTATTATAATAATTATATTATTATAATAATTATATTATTATAATAATATTTTATGGGCTTAAAATGTTAAATAAATATTTAACATAGCATAAATAAGATTTATGTTAGAAGGGTAAAAAGGAAAATTGTGTTCAGGATTCTTATGACTTTCTTGCTAACCAAACATATTATGCAGTATTTTCATTCAGAATCATTCAATTTTCCTGCAACAACCAAACAGCAACAAGAAACTTATTTTCACTTTTTTTTTCATATTATTATTTTTTTCTTTTTTATTTTCTTTTTCTTTTGACACACTTTTACGCTAACCAAAACCAAACGCAGCCTAAAGTAAAGGAAGAAGGAAAGTGTTTAATGAAACATCCTTATTGGCACGAACTACTCTCACTCTTTTTGCAACCAACACGATTCTTATCCTGATGTTTTCATATTATCACAATCTAATCTTTGAGTTTCAACGATTCTTTTGAAGTTTAGTTGCAGACAAAGTTCTGCTGGGTGTTGGTAGATCATTCGATGATTCAACAACCAGATTGAAATATTTTAAAATCTTGAATCTTTTTTCCCTGTCTAATCCCAAAAAGAAGAAAAAAGTTATAGATGAAAATATTTTTTATTATTTTTTTTTTCTGGGTTTTCCCGATTTTGATCCTTCCCCCGGGAAAATCACACTGTTTTGAAAAAGTTACAAACCAACATAATTGATCATGTTTGAGGCTAGCCAAAACCTGAAGAGAGTCATTTGAATTGGATTCTCCAGGACAAACTACGATTAGTAATTCAACTCAGGAAACACGATTCTGGAATTAATGACCCCACCAAGGAGATATTTCAAACCACAGGATTTATATTGTTGACGGTTGAGATGGGAATTAAGACAACTTGGAATCATATATTATATACTGGAAGGTGCTTCCATCTATATATGTATTAATTGAATGAAAAGATAAGCTCGGCCCAAAGTAGGAAAAATAGGTTTTTTTTGTTTTTTTCTAAGTTATGATATTCAGGTGAACAAGTCAAAATTGACTAGTCAATGGTCAAACCAACAAGTCATGTTACAAAATATCGGCCTGGATAAATAAAAGATACAAATTTGATCCAACATCTAAATGTAGGCCCACAAAGAAAGTCACAAGCCAAACATGTAACTAAAGGCTAGAAATATGTATAAAATAAATGTCAATTTGATTTATTGAAAGAATGGATACAATCTCTGTGATTTATATTCTTTACAAAGAATAAACTTCTGATTCGATCTCCTTGATGAATCTTCGATCTGAGGGTTGTAGAAGCTTGATCTCAAATCGGCCTCAATAACTCGTTCTTCAACAGTTGTTGTAGGCCAAAGTAGTTGGAGAAGAGCCTTTTGTTTGTGGACTCTCCTTGTCCGGATGTGTTCATCTCCTTGATGAATCTTCGATCCGAAGGTAGTACAAGCTTGATCTCGACTCGAATTTCAATAATTCATTCTTCAACACTTGTTGTAGGCCAAAACAGTTGAAGAAGAGCCTTCTTGTTTGTTGACTCTCCTTGTCCAAATATGTTTATCTACTTTCTTCTTAGTGTAAGAAAGAAAGCATGGATGCAGGATTTCTGATGTAGACTTGAGTGAGCTTTTCCCAAGTTTTCTCAGAATATCTTCAGAGATTTTACAAGCTTCAAACTTTTTTTTGGATTTCTGATCCTTGAGAGCTCTTATGTATGAAGCTCTCTATTTATAGGCAAGAGGTGAGGGTGTCCTTGCTTTACTATGGAGACTTCCTTTTATTGAAAATTTCCATATGGAGAAGATTGAATTCTCCTACTTTGACAACAATCTTAATTGATTGGAACTTGCCATTGTAAAAGAGATATTTGACCATTTGATTTGAAGTCTTCCATATTGAGATGATTTGTGTATCTCAAATTTAGAAGTAATTTGATTTGATTGAAACATGCCATTTTGATGGGATATTTTGTCCTTAATTTAGCATGATTTAATATTAGGTGTCTTTCTTAATATTCTTTGCCACCTAAGAGAATATGATATTCATTATTTGTTTGTCACGTCTTGATTTTCTATAAGATGAGCTTTAGTCACATGTTTGGCTTTTGACTTTCCTTATGGGCTCACATTTAGATGTTGGGCCGAAGTTGTATCTTTTATTTATCTAGTCCCATATCTTGTGACTCGACTTGTTGGTTTGACCATTGACTAATCAACTTTGATTTGATTAAATTCTCTGACTTAGAGGACACAAATTTTTAGTGTATAGACATACTACATCATATTTTCATGAAAAAAAAAAATATTGATAATATTTAAGATTCTTTTAACTCATAAAAATAAATTAGTGAGAATCAGAAGTTTAATTTCCTTACTAATGCTACAAATTTTATTAGCACTTAACTGATAATTTTATGTATGCATTAATATTTAATCTAATTTTTTTTTTTGAAACAGTAATATTATAAACTTGAATTATTTGATCAAAGTATTTTTCAAGTTTTCATTTTATTGGCCTCTTTTTATTTTGTCTTTCATTTTATGATACGAACGACTTATATAGTTTCTAACATTTTTGTTTCATTGCACTTGAGTATCGGTATGGCACTTCTTTTCCATCCGGAAATTGGAATAAACGTAGCGGTAGAGATAGAGCTGGCAATTTTCAAACCGACTTATCAACCAGCCCGAATCCAACCTGCTTAAACGGTTCAGTTGATCTATTTATTAATTGAGTTGGGTTTGAGTTTAGTTTAGATTTTTACAATATATCTATAAATGAGTTAATTTAAACCCAACACGTCAACCGGTTAGACACTCGATTAAATGGTTGTTTATAATTTATAATTATTTTTTATTTATATATAATAATATTTTAAAGATTATTCGTAAGTTAAAATCTCTTTTTTATTTTTTAAAAAGAGAATCATGTTTATTAAATATTTTTATAATATTTATTAAAATTTAATATATTGACAAATTGAATCCGATCTAACCCGTTAAAGTTCCAACCTGTTTATAACCCCACCCGAACCCGACCCGGTGCTGTTACACGCAAAGCCACTCAAATCTCTTACGTTGGAGTCCCAAAGAACCTTATCTTGGTTCTACAATGCAAAAGGCAATGTTGTTTGTCCCAAGTCTTAACAATGTCAAACTGGAAATGAAATTAAAATGTCCACAACGACTCGAACGCCCACATGGGTCTCGAGACGAAGATTCTTTGAAAAAAAATTATCAGATCTCCATAAATGCTCAGACCTCAACCATTTGAAGCAAGTTCAAGCCCAGATCTTCAAAGCTAATCTCCATAAAGATCCTTTCGTAGCTCCCAAACTCATTATAGCCTTCTCTCAATGTCGACAAATTGCGCTAGCAATTAATGTTTTCAACCAAATTCAAGAGCCCAATATACTTTTATACAACTCTCTCATCAGAGCTTTCACACTGAATTCCCGGAATTCCCAAGCCTTCTTCACTTTCTTTGAGATGCAGAACGCTGGCATTAAGCCCGATAATTTCACATACCCATTTCTTCTAAAGGCTTGTTCTGGCCAATTCTCGTTCCGAAAAGTCCAAATGATCCATACCCATATTGAGAAATTTGGGTTTTCTTCCGATATATTTGTACCCAATTCTCTAATTGATAGTTACTCCAAGTGTGGTGCACATGGGGTTGATGCTGCAAGGAAGTTGTTTAAGTCAATGAGAAAACGAGATGTTGTTTCCTGGAATTCGATGATTGCTGGATTTGTTAGGTCCGGTGACTTGGGAGAAGGTCGCCGTCTGTTTGATGAAATGCCTATTAGAGACACTGTTAGTTGGAATACAGTTTTGGATGGCTATGCTAAGGCTGCAAAGATGAATGCAGCGTTTGAACTGTTTGAGAAAATGCCTGAAAGGAACATTATATCCTGGTCGACGATGATCTATGGTTATAGCAAAGCAAGGGATATGGATATGGCTAGGCTTTTGTTTGAGAAGATGCCTGTTAAGACCTTGGTTCCTTGGACTATTATGATATCGGGTTATGCTGAAAAGGGGCTTGCCAAAGAGGCATTTTGCTTGTACAATCAAATGGAGGAAGCTGGATTGAAGCCTGATGATGGAGCTTTCATTAGTATTTTGGCTGCTTGTGCCGAGTCTGGTTTGCTTGGTTTGGGGAAGAGGCTTCATGCCTCTATTGAGAGGCGTGGCATGATGCATAGAACTCAAGTGTGCAACTCTTTGGTTGATATGTATGCAAAGTGTGGGAGCCTAGACATAGCACTAAGTGTCTTTGAGGGGATGCTTGAGAGAGATGTGGTATCTTGGAATGCTATGATCCAAGGGCTAGCTATGCACGGGCATGGTGAGAAAGCGCTCGAACTGTTTTCTAGGATGAAACAAGAAGGGTTTGCACCTGACGAAGTCACCTTTGTTGGTGTCTTATGTGCTTGTACCCATGTAGGTCTTGTCAATGATGGCTACCATTACTTCTCCACAATGGAGAGAGACTATGGTGTCGTTCCCCAAGTTGAGCACTATGGTTGCGTGATTGACCTTTTAGGACGTGGGGGGCATCTGAAGGAAGCATTTAGGCTCGTCAAGAGCATGCCTGTGGAACCAAATGCCATTATCTGGGGCACCCTCTTGGGTGCATGCAGAATGCATAATGATGTTGGGCTTGCCGAGGAGGTTGTTGATCGCCTGGTCGAATTGGAACCATCAGAAGCAGGAAATTTTACTATCTTGTCTAACATATATGCTGCAACAGGTCAGTGGGATGATTTTGCCAAGGTGAGGTTGCAGATGAAGAGTACAGGCATGCAAAAGCCGTCTGGGGCTAGTTCAATTGAGGTTGATGACGAGGTTCACGAATTCATTGTGGATGATAGATTGCATCCCCAATCAAAGAGGATATATAAGATGATCAAAAGGTTGGGGGAGCATCTAAAGCAGGTTGGCTCTGTCCCAAAGGTACATTGATTAAAATTTAAATCAGATGACTGATTTATAAGCCACCGAAAGGGTGCCAATATTTCCCCCAACAACTTCAATCAAACTATAGGATAGTTCAGTTAAAACCCACTTCAAAAGGAGTTTTTTGAGAATTTTCAAAGTGTATCTTTCAAACCCACTTTAAATGAGCATATTAACATTAATCTAGTGGTGAGTATAGAGATCTGAGTTCGTGTTTATGAGGAATTAGAAATACTCAACCCGATGTGGCCAAATGAGTCTGGGGTATAACATCAAATCAATCATATCATCAAATTCATTTATTATATATATCCTACTGCTTAATTAATAATGTGATGATAGACATCAAGTCTCACCTAGATAAGGAGCACTACGAAGGAGCCATTGGAAGGCGTTGTAGTAGTCGGCATAAACCACAATAACATCAGGATGTTCATCAGTTAACTGTTTAATGGCTTCTTGGAGGTTATTGTTGTGAAATATTGCCAAGTCATTCAAGCTTTTGATGCACTTGAATTCATCATAAGATAATGAATCATTAGTTTTAAATCTGGTAAGATGAATCGGAATGCACCCAATCGGAAAGTTTCCAGGGACTACTATTCGACGTGCACCAAGTTCAATCACTTCCTGCATTCAGAATTTTAAATTCTGAATCTAAACCTTATGATTGATTGTACTGGATTACAAATCTCAGTTTTGTTTTGTTTATATCTATATATATTTATGTTTATGTAAGCTTAAAAAAAAGAAGAAGAAGACGTTTAACATAGTAGTCACTAGTACAATCAATATAGGATTCAAGAGAATTTGTGAAAGAAAACTACTTGCTGAGATAATCCACCATAAGAAGGCCGTTCGTGCATCGGCCGGTGGCCCTTTTGAAAAGAGTTCAACGTAGGGAAGGCAGCTGAACGCAGAGGAGGCTCCGGGAATTCGCAAACTAAATTCCCAGTGTCGGATATGGAATCGCCAAATTGGTAGATACCATCAAAGGTGCAGCTTTTGTAAGAAGCTTGAGATGAATGCATGAGAAAGAAGAGAAATATCAATGGCAGAAGAGATGAGAGATTCGCCATTGATGTTGATTGCAAAAACAAAAAGAGAGCAGAGAGTGAGCTAGGAACTTGAGTTGCTACTAGTATATTATGTACTGTGAACTTATAGGTAATTTGGATAGGATTGTCCTAGACAAATAAGGATTAGTAATGCAATTCAAATTGGAAAGTCCTTGTCTGTAAGAATTTACATTCACGACAAGGTCATATCTCTCTCTCTCTCTCTCTCAATCTGTGTAGTGATTTTATCATAGGGTATTAGCGCAATCATCAACGGATACTAGTTAATTGATCGTAAAATATGAGCTCATTCATCGTGGGAGACTTGAGATAATTTCATGTGTGTATTGAACCATTGATATACATTGTTGTGCCTTTCTCTAATAGTTTGAGCTTTTAGAGCTAACGGTATTTAACATGGTATCAGAGCGGGAGGTCAACTGATCAAATCTCAGGGGTATATTTCTGTGTTTGCCTCGGTACCCTATTCTTCCACGGATGTATTGTTTTCAAGCGAAGCCCGCACGTGCCGGAGGGTATTGAACCATTTGATATACATTGTTTGTGTCTTCTTTAACAGCTTGAGCTTTTAGAGCAAAGGGTATTTAACAATGTGCACATTCTGGTGATTTCATCAGAAGATACTAGCGCTATCATCAAAGGATATTAGAAAATTCATCGCAAGATACCAGCTTATTCATTACATATCATAAACTAATGTTCAATGCATACACTAAATTTAAATTTCATCCCAAGATTTCGGATCATTCATCAATCCATGGCCAGCTTTAGATAGGAGGTCCGAGTATCTGCCCGATTTGTTGGCTTTATGTAGGGGTGGCACTTATGTTTGGGCGGGCTTGGACAAGAGTTAGTAGTCCGTTGGGTCAGGTCGAGCTGAAATTTAAGGCCGGATCAGTTTTTCGGGCCGAATCAGTTTTATTTAAATATATCATCATTTTGTTGTTGTAACTTGGTGGTGAGAAGTTTACATTTTGCTTACGGAGACTTGTGTTTAGATTGTAATAGTAACAAAATAGTAATATTTTTATCCCATTTGAACAAATATGTGCGGGTTTAGCAAACTACACCGTGTGCGGGCTTGGGCAAACACTGTTAAGTCCGAAGCTCGGGCCTTGCCGAGCTCGGGCCAACAAAATTCCTCTTTTATGTAGATAATGACTCGGTCCTCCGAACCCATCCTAGCCCGGCCCGTTGCCACCCCTAGCTTTATGGTCTGTTTGGATCAAAGCTTCAAGGGAAAAAATAAGAAAATTCCAGTTCTGAATCAGAGTTCAAACAAAAACAAGCCCAGTGGATGGCAAATTTTTAACCCAAATCGGCATGAACCGGTGACAACCAAGGTAAAGATGGGACGAAATAGAAGCGGAGTGGCCTCCTCACTGGTTCGATTGAGGGTCCAGTTTTGAGAAGATTGAATTGTAGACAAAAAGCTGGACGGTGCAAATAAGAAAATCAAAGTGGCGACGGTTAAAACAAAGCATCTAACTTTGGATTTCTCCTCCATGTACTTGGCTCCTTGAGTATAAATAAAAGCTTTTCTCCCTATAACTAATAAGTAACAAAACACTTTTTTTAGCAATGGCAGAGAAGGAAGGAGGCATTGTGAAGAAAGGTCATGAAGAGGGTCTAAAAATGGCAGTTTCTCTGCTTGAGGAGTTTGAACTCCCCTTGGGACTTCTCCCTCTCGCCGATGTGATCGAAGCCGGTTTCGTGAGGAGCACCGGCTACATGTGGATCCTACAAAAGAAGAAGGTTGAACATAGCTTCAAGATCATTAGCAAGCTTGTAAGCTACGATACCGATATCCATGGTTACGTCGAGAAGAAGCGTATCAAGAAGCTCAAGGGAGTTAAGGCTAAGGAGCTCATGCTCTGGCCGCCGGTTAGCGAGATCTTGGTCCATGACCCTCCAAATGGGAAAATTCACTTCAAGAGCCTTGCAGGCATCACCAAGACCTTTCCGGTCGAGGCATTCGCCGCCGGCCAGTGAGAGTTCTGGCCAACCTAGGATTTGGATATTTGGTTCTATATAATATTGGTCTACTTGTGCTACCTTAGGTTTCTCCAGGAAGGAAATAAAGATTGAAAAGTTGGCTATAAAGCTGTATCTTTTTCAAATTAATTTATATTTTTCTCTCTTTTCTTGGAGTATCAAGGAATTTTTCTAATGCATTTGACTTAGTTTGTGGAGTATATTGAGATGCAAATTATGGAGAAAATATATGGAATCCAAAAAACTATATATAACATCTATTAATTTAGAAATTCAGGTCAATGCAATTTTAATATTCAAGCAATTATCTCTACTTGCTTTCTCATAGGTCACCCTACACATAGGGATGTACAAATGGGCTGGGCTATACCAATTGGCCTGGCCTGGCCCAGCATGATTTGGTCCATGCCCAGGCACAGCATGACACCGTAAGCCTTATAGTGTCGTGCCGGGCCTTGGAGTCATGGCCCATTGCATGGCACGGCCTTAGCATGATTGGGATTGAGTATTTAGCCAAATTATAGGTAAAGCATGAAACCCGACATGACAAGACACGACACGGTACAATAATTATAGTCCCATATCGTGCTGGGCCTGGGGTTTGAATAGGCACGAGTTTTATTGCGATGGACCGGCATCAAAGTTCCATATCGTGCTGGGCCTGGTGTCATGTCTTTTAATAGTTTAATAATTATATAAATCTCAATTTTTGTATATAATTTTGAGTAATTTACTGGTACCTCCCTTTACTTTTGCTTGAATCACATAGGCCTCCCTTTACCTTTCAAAATTAACAATGACATCCCTTCAAGTTTTAAGAGTGGTCACCCTTACCTCCCTTCCGTTAACCCACCGTTCAAATGTTGGATGGTTTTGCTGAGGTCAGCCTATATAAAGACTAAAATACCCTAATCAAAGTTATAAAATTAAAAAAATAAAAGTTACACCAGGAACGGCCCAAACACTCCCTGTGCGACTAAAAAAATTTGCAGAGATCTTCTCCAGCGACTACTCGAGCATGTCCGGTGAGGTTGGTACGTAAATTACTTCTTAATAAGACGAACAACAAACTGTCACAATCTTCGTTCATCACTTCTCAATAAGACGGCAGCCCTCTCTCTTTCTCTCTCTCCTTCAATGGTTTAGGTTTGCTTTTGCCTTGCCGTGGAGTATCCGTTCCTTCGTAAACATCTATTTGTGCTCTCTCTCTCTCTCTCTCTCTCTCTCTCTCTCTCTCTCTCTCTCCTTCAATGGTTTAGGTTTGCTTTTGCCTTGCCGTGGAGTATCCGTTCCTTCATAAACATCTATTTGTGTTTGTTAGGTTATTCCATTGCGGTGATGGGGATTTTCCACCTAAGATTAATGTGAGACAGAGGTGTTGCTCATCTCTCAGTGCTTTCTTTCCCTTGTTTCGTTTTCTGTTCTGGCTCTCTTGATAAGGCATGAACTGGGTATTGTGATTTTTTTCTATTGCCGACACGGCCATTGATCGTGTGATGCTTTCCGAGATCGATTTTCGTTTTGGAGTGGGTTTTGAAGATGGAGAGCTGGTGATGTTGGGTTCGTGATAGACAATTCAAACTTCAAACTCTGATTTGTGGTTTTGATTCTGGAGGTGGGTTCAAGGAGTTGAAGCGTTGGCGATGTTCAGTGACTAATTGGTGGACGAGTAAAGAATTTCGGCATTGTTTGTGTGGCAGCAGCTCTATGTGATGATGCATCTGTTTTGTTGTAAAGGATTTGTCCTTTACATTAGTAATATGTGGGCTTGATTCTCTCTTCTTATGTTGAGTTGGACCTGTAATGGGTGAATGTCACTCTTGTGTACATCACAGAAAATCTTTGTTCTTGACCTTTAAAGTCTTGTATAGACATTTAAAATCTCAGATCATATTGTACTCTTTTGAGGAACCTTTTGCAATAAAAATAAATAAATAAATCTGATATTTCATGCGGTTACTTGTTTTACATCTGTATTTTTTCAATACAGAAAGTACCCCAAAAGGACTGCTCTATACCTTGATAGAACTAATGAATGATTCAGCTTTCATCTGAAGAACATGCATCGCCATAGTAGCAATTCTGTAAAGCAAAGTGAGTCTCCTAAAGGAATGATACAATCCTATTTTAATGCCTCTTCTCGGGTTCATGGTTTATCAAATGTTGAATCAAAAGATCAAAATTCCTTTAACAGTGAGTGTTCACTTGCACATCCAGCCCTACATATACAAGCAGGAGAACTCAACTCCTCCGGTCTATTACATGAATCACGAAGCTTGGAAGTTGCGTAGCGAAGCTCTACACTGTTTGCTCTGGCGTTTTCTGTCCTATCGAAAGTTGGGTAATGTTCTGTTTTTTCAATCAGCTTTGATTCTGTCCTATCGAAAGCTTGGATCCAACTTCTCCGTGACAAATCGTGGTAAAGCTCAGTCTCTATATGGGCTTTTAGAATCTCAAACCCACGCCAGTAATAGCAACTGAATCTGGAAATTAGTACCATGGTCGAAGTATGTATATGTGGTCGGACATCGGAAGTAAGAGGAATTGAATCTGGAAATTAGAACAATGGTCGGACTATGTATATGTTGTCGGACGTCGGAGAAATTCGTGGTTGGACATCGGAAATTCGAGCAACTTTTTATTTTTATTGCTTTTACACGTTAACTGGGCTAACGGTAGCAAAACCACAAGGGAGATAAGTGTGATATTTCAAAACTGAAGGGAGGTATGTGTAAATTACTCTATAATTTTTCATGGAATCTACGTGTCTTGGATAACGGCTACATCTTCAGACTCATTTCTGACACCTATACACGCTTAATCGTACTATACTGAACGTACGATCATTGTCTTGGGATCTCTCTATACTAATTACTCCTGTACTTACTATTTTACATCCTACTGTTACACATAATGAGATCTGGGCCCTTGGATCTCACTACTCAGGTTTTGGTAATGAGGCTGATCACTCCTCAGATCCAGATTTGGTCTGTTGTAACTTGTAACTTTAGATTTCCTGTTTTACCCTCATATCCATTGAATTTTTATTCCTCTTTTTACCCTTTTCCCCTTCTATAGTCATCTTCAACAGCGTTTGAGTTTTGACTTAGCTAAACAGCTATAGAAATTCTTATTTTAAAAAAATGAATTCTGAAGAGAGGTCAATGTAATTTGAGTGACACATCCTTCCTCATCTCACCTGAAATGTTTTTATGTGCTAGATCTCGTGTGCTCACCGTGTGCTGTAGAGATAAATTCTGTGAGGCAAAACGGTATTTACGCTCCCAGTAAGGCCACACCCCTAAATTTGTCTCTACAGCACACAGTGACACAGTGAGCACACGGGATCCCAGCATATAAGATCCCGATTGCTCTAAAACAGAATGTGATAACTTTAGTAAGAGAACAATAACTACCAAGCGCATATTAGCAAGTTGTGAGCCACAGCCACTTACTCTTCTTCTTTCTAAATATCGAGATTGCTCGTAATGCAATTCCAAATAATATTAGAGCCCGTTTGAATCATATGAATTCAGGGGTGAGAATTAGAATTGGCAGGTGTGAAAAAAAATACAGTCAATTTTCACGATTCATAAGAATTATAATTCACACAGTGAGTTCCCATGTAAACTAAGTATTTCATTGGCATGGTTTAAAAGGATAAACCACTAAACTAGTTTCGATTTGGACTGATGACCAATCCCATTGGTTCGATAAACCGATGCCGCTGATCTGACGATCGGTCCAATCCAATCTACTTTTTTTTTATTTGAAATGTGTTTTTTTGAAACCGGATTTACATCAGCCAATACCACTGGTCCAGACCGGAACAGGTCCGGTACATTGTGCATTAAACCTTGTTGCCATCCTTATTTGTAAGGGAATCATTAATTATATATATATACACACTAACTTTTCGAATTAGATAAATTAGACTATGAGTAACATGTCATCCAATAACATAATTTCAATACATGTGAAGTTGAAACCATAAGATTTACAGTTTATATATAACATAATTTCAATACATATGAAGTTGAAACCATAAGATTTACAGTTTATATGTATTCCAATTCTCATGTATCTTTGAATTCATGCAATCCAAAGGTACCATTAAGGATTTATGGACTCCAAAAATTAAAGAAACTCTCTCTCTCTCTCTCTCTCTCTCTCTCCTGAAGAGGACAAACCTAATTCAAAGGTGATAATGAATAGCTGCAACTACTCCTTAACAGAAAGCCAACCCTCCACCTTAAAAACCTGTACTCTTTGGTTCTTCTACAGTACCCATAAAGGATGGATCCTCCCTCTCCTAACGACCGAAATACCCTCAACTTTCAATCAAACAATAAAAACTCTTCCCCCCTTCAGTAACCATGGCCTTCACCCTCTCCTAGTATCTATCAGTAAATAGCCGAAAACACAATATGGGATTGATTGCAAGGGAAACAATGAACTGAGAAAATCTCACCCACTCAGAAGCAACAAAATCATTAACATCATCAGAATTTGCCTCTCACCCATTCAGTTGAACCCCAATCTAGCTGGCTCTTCCAATATTTGGTATGTATATATGATGATATGATGATATACACATGTACACAACCTCCCTATCACCCAATTTAATCAATTATACATTTTTTTCAGCTTCTTCCTTCTCATTTATGAGAAGGTGATGAGTGTACAAGAATGAGGCCAGACTAAAAACAAAAAAAGAAAAGAAAAAAGAAACTACAATGGAGATGGAAAAATTAAAGATTGGTGAAGATAGAGAGAACCAGAGAACAATGAGAATTGAAAGAATGAAAAAAACTGCAATTGGGGCTATATATCTATCTCTCTTGGTTCTTCATCTTCTTGACTTTTTGGCTCTATGATGGAAATATTATGTAGCTAATTATGTCACAAGTAAATGGTAATCCGTGTATGAATTGGTGCAAGGGATTGGAAAAATTCGAGTCTGTCTGTGGGTTGAGAGGAAACGCAAAATGGGGGGAAATCAATTGCATGGTTGTTTGAGTTCTAGAGACTGTAATGCCTCACTGAGTACTCCAAAACTTGATGCGTTGGGCATACCATCTCTTTCACTCTAACTCCGTTCTTGTAAATCTTGAATGTGGGAACAATCCTGACGTTCTCAGCCTTTGCTACTGCCGGACTCTCCTCCACATCCACCTTCATTCAACAAGAAACCATCAGATGGATATTAGAAAATTTTCTCGTCTTTTATTTTTCCGGGTAATTGAAAGGAGACATAATGAAACCACGAGATAAAATCAGTTGAATGCAACTGAACAGTACCTTGAGAAAACTCACAGATGGATATTGAACACAGAGACTATCCACAAATGGGGATATCTGCTCGCATTGTTGATTGGAGGCTGCTTTGAAATGGATTACTGAAACTCCTGAATTCAAATTTAATCTCAGATGGGATGTTGAAGATTAATGCAAAAAGAAAAAGGGAATGAAGATTAACAATGAAGTCAAAGAAATAGAGGCTCACCAGGAGAAGAGATTGCAGCTCTAAACTGATCAAGACCTGAGACTTCCTCCACTTCACCACCAAATTTCATATTATAAACTTCCTCACCGCGAGACTTCTTCAATGCAACTTGGGCATGGAAAAGAGATTCTGCGACCTCAGCATCACCTGGAAGTTCCCTCCTCAAGAACTCATAATCTTTTACAGATTCTTCCCATCGTTCAAGCTATTATAGTCCACAACAAATGATGTCAATTAGTTAATCATATATCAAACCAGAACTTGCAAAAACAAAATGAAAGTTCAAAAAAATTGAAATGCTAATTCACCTTGCCGTTTGAGGCAGCCCTTCGAAGGAGGGCCTTGGCATAATTGGGTTGGATTTTGAGAGCTTGGTTGCAGTCTTCGACTGATCGCTCCCACTGTCCGAGCTTAGACCAACACGCTGCTCTGTTGCAGTAGAGAACAGAGTTTGAAGGATCTAATTTGAGGCCTTCCCCATAAGCCGAACAGGCTTCAGCAAACTTTCCCGCATTGAAGAGATCATTACCATGGGCACGGGCTCTTGAAACCAGCCCCACATTGTTCAGCGTCATTGCTATTTCAATGTTATGGGGGTCAATCTGTCCAGCTTTCTCAGCAGCTGCAACTGCATTCTCAAACCTGCAAGACATCCATTATCCATTCTCACTCAACCCAAAACCCTTTAAATATTATTCTCTCATTGAACTTTATATATCTTAGCTCACCTTCCCATAGCCATCTCAACCAGGGCCCGGACAAAGAATAGGTAAGCTTCGGACAGCATCCCAAAGAACTTGGCCTGTGAGCATGATGGTGGAAAAGGTTCGAATTTGGGAATGTTTGATAGGCTGGTTTCTGCATCTTCCAGTTGGTGGAGCTTCAAAAGGGCTTCTACTCTACATGCAAAGAGCTGAAAATTTCATTTGAACCAGTTCAGGCCGTCATCAATTTTTCCGACTAGGACATAAAAAAATTACAGGCAATGGATTTACCTGAGGAGAAGAATCTGCTCCGGAAGTGATGGCCGCATCACTCTCCCTCAATGCAGTCTTCCAATCACCAATCTTTCTACCATCAGCACATCTTTTCATATGCCTCTCCAACACTTGTAACTTATGCATATCAGCTAGATCCGTCTGATGCACAAGTAAGCGGAGGTGCCTCTTGGCATTCTCAACTTGTCCTAACCTGTAGACAAATCGGGTTAGACGGACATCACCTAACCCTCGTAATATTAGATTGCTAAGTTTCATATTGCAGGGGAATAGAAATCTCGTGGACCCGAAACCAGTCAAACAACATAAGCTTGATAACACTGAACTAAACAGAAAATTTATGCATTCCAATCAATCTCATAGCCACAAAAAGTTCTGAATTAAATAACCCTGCCCCCATTGCTAAACCATTGAAACGGAAAGACACCAAAAGAAAACAAATGAGATATAGTGAATCCCATATGCTTAAAGAGAACCCCCTCAATCTTGGATTTTGTTCAAGAACAAACTACCCCACAAAATTCAATCATTGGCGGCTTTGTTCAAGAAATCATAAATCTAAATCACTTAAAGAGCACAATTAAAGAAACCATTAATCCAAATCCAACAACAGGGCAAAACAAAAGTACCGCATGAATCATAGACATGCCAAAATCCCTCACAAATCAGAACAGAAAAGGAACATAAGACAGAAACAAGAACCAGAACACAATCAAGATCCGACCAGCAACAAACAACCAATGCCCACCAATGAGAAATCGAACTTAAAGATAAGGCAGATCAAAATAAAGACAACACAAGCAAATGAACAACAGAGAAACCAATAAATAAATAAATAAATAAATAAATAAAGCAAGAAAGTGTTCTTACTCACCGCAGATGAAGTGAAGCCAATCTCTGATGCGCCCTTCCATATCCAGGATCCAACCTAAGTGCCTCTTCACATTCTCTTACAGCCTCAGCCAACCTCCCAACCCCCATCAATGCCGCTGCTCTATTACTCCGACAAGCCACATTGTCCGGCGACATTGCGATCGCCCGGTCATATAAACACAATGCTTCAGAGAAATGTCCCCTTCTATACTGCTCATTACCAGCTTTCTTCACCTCCTCTGGATCCGAACTCGCCATTGCCTTCTTCACCATCACCGATTCCCCGGCAAATTGAATATTTCCGGTCACACTCGCTTCCCCTCCACCGCTCTTTCCGCCACCGACGCCCCGCATTATGCTTCCATGACCATAATTCCCCGTCCCAGACCCCAACACATCACGTCGCGCCGAGCTCCGGGAAACCATTCCGGTCTTCAAGATCTTCCCCGTTGGGCAAATGTTGCCGCTCGGAAGAACATTGAGACTCGGGGAATTAACAGAACTGCCGCCACTACCACCGATGACGTTCCAACCCGAATAAATTAATGGGACGCCACCAGACTTGGATCTCCGATGACCTGGCCCAAAATTACGAGTCCCGGCGGCGGATCGGACTCTCTCAATGGCAGTCGGGCTGCTTTCACCTGAACCCGAAAGCTCCCCGGAATGGCTGTTTCCAACTCCATCAGATCTTTTAACAACTGGGTTGCTACTAGTCTTTCCAGAAACCGAACCAGAGGAGCTAGAACTACTACTCGTAGTGGTCAAACCACCACTTGCAGTTGGACCACCTGAGCCACGACGAGTAGTTCTTAATGGCGAAATTGGCGAACCCAGATCAAGTTCTTTGAAATCTGGCTTGTTGTCGTCGCAGGTCAAAGCACCTTGAATTCGATCAGCCAAAGAATCCAACCCCATTTCAGGTACGGGTTTGTCCGAATGCGACATTTTCTCTTCCAAATAACGAAAAAAGATTAAATTTCTATTTATGAGATTTTCTTTTTTTTGCTCTTAATCTCCTCTCTTTCAACAATGTCCGTTGGTAAAACTACAAGACCGGCAAGAAAAAACAACACAGAGTGAAATGAAAACAGACAGTCCTTGAAGAAGACATCAAGAAAGAAAGAAAGAAAGAAAGAAAGAAAGAGATGGGGATCTCGTGATTTAAAGGGAAGAAGCAAAGAATGAATATATGTGGGAGAAGAAGAAGACGAAGAAGGAGAAGCTTAGGAAAAATTGAGAAAGAGAGAAAAGAAGAAAAAAAAAAAGAAGAAGAAGAGAAGAAGACGGGCTTTTATTTTCTTTAGTTTCTTTTCTCTCTTTTTTTTTGGTAAGTCTTTTCTCTCTCCTTCACCTGTTACTTCACGGGACAACACCTCTCTCTCTCTCTCTACTTCTCACTTTCTCTCTCTTCCTCTCCCGTTCTTTCTCTTTTTTCCATTTATCTCTGTATTTTGAATATTTTCTACCTCTTTTAATTATTTATTATTTTCTGTTAATAAGGGAAGGGAAAAAAAGAGAGTGCGTAGGTTAATGCTGATTCACCTCGGGGCTGATGTTAGACTCGATAGTCTACTAATCTATTAATTTTTATCTTTCTCTCACTAAACTATTCTTCCTCTGATTCCGTACTTTCCAGACTTTTCTTCTTACGGAAGCCAGAAGCTAACGCAGGATTTAAAGACCCTTCCACTAATTTTACAATATTATCCCTCCCTTAATTTCCACTTTTACCCTTGCGATCATAGAAAACTACGAAAATAGCCATAAATTAATTTATATATTCGGATGAATTAGAGGAAATATATAAAAATTGTCAACCATGGCTCAAGTTGCTTATTAGCTCGAGGGGTATTAAAGTAATTTTGGTTAAGTTATGGGTATTTTGGTCAACTAAGTCTCATTATTGTCAGGTGCAGCTGGCCATGTGCAGCGTGCCATGCTAGCTGGTCCATTCAGGAAATCCAAAGCGTTCCAGAGGCCCCCAGCTAAGCAAATGACGTAGAAGATAACGGTAACGGACTCGATTCTTCGGACATTCCGTTAGCAAAACGCAACCAGGGTTAGCAGGAGCTGAGCCGTGGTTCGACGACGATGTTGACCGCAGATGAGCCGCCCCATGCCTATCCAAGATCCCCATAAGCAAAGGGAATGATGACCAGGCGATTTACTCATGCCAGCTCGACTCCAGCTCACTCCTACGCTCGGCTAGATTCAGCTTGGACTATCGCACTGTGGTGGAGTTACTAGAGCACCTCAAAAAACAAAAAAAAAATACCAACGAAGGTTGGCTTGAGTGGAAGGGTGCCTGGTCGCTTAAGCAAGTGGTCTCAAGTTCGAGCAATTCTGGATGCTGCAAACTTTCTTGGGAGGTTCCTGCCTTGGCGCCCGATCGTACTTCGGAAGATTAGTCCTGGGCAAAAGCATAAAAATACTTTGGAAAACCTCAAAAAAATATAAATCCTTAGTTTTTTTTTTTTGGTCTTAACCACTTAGTGCCCCCACACCCATATAGGTATGGGACTAATCCACGTTCAGGGCGAGAGAATTAAAGGTAAACCACTGGTCACAAGTGCTTTTAGTGAAATTCGAACTCTAAGCTTACCTCTGGAGACGCCCAATAGAGCCCAGCTTGCTACTAACTAAGCCACACATCGGTGGTTATATAAATCCTTAGTTGGTATTTTGTTTCTATTGTGAGAATAATAATGATGTCTTGATACTTGGTTTGCTTTAATTTTAGCATTAAACACAATCTTTGGGTTTATAAGCATCCTTGCAGATAATTAATTTATTGTTTGGGATTAAAAAAAAACATTTTTTATTTAGTCAAATGATTCAAGATTGTAATTGTAATTCATAAGTTAAAGAAGTATATTGCAATTGATTGGAATCAATATTTTAAGTAATATTATTTCAAATTATTATATCCTAAGAGGTTGAGAGGAAGGAAAAAAAGAAGAATGGATAGGTTAAGAAAATGATTTAAATAATTAAGATCTAAATAAATTCCACTTACACTCCTCACAATTCTAACAATTGTAGATACATCCCTTGCGTTTTCTGATATCCCACTTACACCTCTTGAGGTTTTGTATTACATTGCAGAAATCAACCATACACTTAAAAATAAAATAAAAAATCCTCAATGCCTACTCGACATGATTTTAATAATATTTTTAGTACTTTATTAGTATTATTAGAAGATAAAAAAAATTCTCAAAGGTAAAAACGATAGAAGAGCAATTTTGTTTTATGAACAATAATTTTCTCTTATTTAAATATAATTTTCAGGATAAAGCAACAAATAAGTTATAAGTGGAATATCATAAAATGCAAGAGCTATATCTGTGACCGTAAGAAATGTGAGGAAGATTAAGTGGAATTAACTCTTTTTAGAATATGGAACTAAGTAAATGAACCAGTTCAATTAGGACCTAATACCTCTACTGGGTCAACCTTTCTTCAAATTATCCCTTGAAACTAAATATAATTAGTAACCTAGATGGTTGAATTAATGGTTGAATTGTGAACTTTTAGATCTAGACAACCTTATTAAACTACCAGTTTGCGACAGTTTAAGATACGTGCAATTGGATGAAGAAAACATAAAGTATTTTCGATAAGATTTATTTTAAGAAATTTAAAAAAATTTATATTTTGTTTGAATTCAAAACAGTTATTTAGTTATTTTGGATTTTCTAAGTGTCTTCCAAAACTATGTTAGATTACGCTTCTTCTTGTTTCTCTTAGTTGTGATTAGGGTTTAAAAATAAGCCTATATAAAGGACGTAGTATTATAGGTATAATAAATCATAAAGGATGTTGAGTAATTACGATTTTTCAATACATTATATGTTTTGAGTTGTGACTCCTCTTATTTCGTTATTATTAGTGAGACTCAATTTCTAGCCTTCTTTTCAAATTGGTGAGACTCCAATTTGATTCAGGGGTTGTGAAGTGAGGTCTTGTTAGGTTTATCCCACTTAATTCTATCATCTCTCTTCTATTTTCTTAATCCAGATCCCTACTTCTATCTTCTCTCTTTTATTTTCTTAACCCAGATCCCTATCAAGTCCAAAGTTGGAAAAACTTTCGCATGTCTTGCATCACAACTGGCTTAAAATGGTTATTTCAACTCCGAGATACTAATTTCCATTCTAATGAGATGATAAGATTAATCTCTCTCTCTCTCTCTCTCTCTCTCTCTCTCTCTCTCTCTAAAAAGGGAGGTCATCGGATCAAGTCTAACTAGGGTTAGACAATGGTTGTACATAGACGTTGTAAGAAAAACCTTGTTTCTAACTATAAACACAAATTTTGTTCATTGGAAATCAACGAACAATATCTGTATCGCATAATTAATTTGTATTAGTTTAAAAAATGGAAATCATAATCTCTAAGGCTTTTCCTTATACAAAAGAAAAGATTCTCTGATGTCTTCAATCCAAGGGTTGTAACAACTTATTTTTGCGTTGAATTGATCTTCCTTGATCTCCTTTCCAGCAATCAGGAAGGTGGTAGACTTGATAGATTTCACAAACGGAATTGTGGGGCTTTGTTGTGAAGTCTTTGGCACGATCTTCGGGCTTGTAGAATTATGAAAGATGTGGGATGAAAGCTTCAACTTTGGCTTAGATCTCTGGGCCTTTCAGCGTATTCAAAGATGGAGAGCTTTATCTTCACGCTTGAATGTAGATTAGAATTTCAAGTCTTCAGATCTTCAAAGCAATAGACCAGAAGGGCTTTAGAACTTCTTCTCCTTGAGTTTGATCCTCATTGAGCTTTCTTTCTTGAGTTTGATGATTTTTCTAGGATCTAGGGGAGTAGCACTTCTTCTCCTTAGCTTAGCTTATATCCTTTGCCCCTCTTTTAGAATGAGAGAGGGTCACCCTGTTTATAGATGTAGAGGTGATAGAATTATATTTGATCTCAACCACTTGAAGAGAATTTGAAGATAATTCCCTATTTAATAGAAATTATCCAGATTTGAAGATAATTCATATAAAAATTATCAAGATTTAATTTAGATAATTCTCAATTTAATTTATAAGAATTATCTCTTAGTGTGGTCCACCTTGTGAGATCATGCCATATGGCCTCTTTTGATCACAAAATTTTTGCTCCTACACTAACGTTTAGTAATGAGCCAAATCCACCTTCTCTAGGCTTGTTAATGGGTTGGATTCGGATCCAAAAACCAAATTTGAATATCTGAATCCAATATGATATTTGATAGATTATGTATTATATAATTGAAATTCGAATTTGATTAAGAACTCGAATATCCGAATCCAATCCGTTAAGCTTTGGCTTTTGCAATTTAACCTTTATACTTTTCGATTTAGATATTTAACTTTAACCTACCTAATAATTTTTAGATAATTAAAAAATCACGTACATTCAAGACTTCATAATTTATATCATGTGCCTTTTATATTTTTAGAATAACATAATATATAATATAATACTTAAATAATAAAGAGACAAACAATGTCTTTTAAATAGACATTAGAAGGGTAGATCTTTTTTTTTTTTTTGGTCTTAACCATGTGGTGTCCCCACACCCACATAGGTGTGGGACTAATTCACGTTCGGGGCGGGAGCATTAAAGGTAAACCCCTGGCTACGAGTACTTCTAGTAGGATTCGAACTCCAGACTTACCTCCGGAGACACCCACCAGAGCCCCAGCTTGCTATCAACTGAGCCACACATCAGTGGTTTAGAAGGGTAGATCTACTTCATGTGCCTTTTATACTTAAAGAATAAATCATGTTATTTTATATTTTTAGGTTTTTAAATGTTTGAGCACTTAATTGTTATTAAATTTATAAGAAAAAATTAAAAAAAAAATAGTATATTTATTTTTTCTTTTTCTTGATAAATATAATTTTGTGGTTTTATGGCTCACTTATCTTGTTCAAACAGGCAAATAAGTAAAGAAGGATGTAACTTGTAAGCTTCACCTTTCTACTACTTTTATGGCTCACTTATCTTGTTCAAACAGGCAAATAAGTAAAAAGGATGTAACTTGTAAGCTTCACCTTTCTACTACTTTTGTTATAATATTCTTCTTTCTTTCCTTATTTGACTTTGGTAAACAATAAAAATCTCTCCAACCCTAATTAGATTTACCCTTTTCCTCCAAAATCAAATTTCAAAGGTTGGAAACTTGCAACCCATGAAGAGCACAAAGAATTTATCACCTACTAGCAACCAAAACATAAAATTTCAATGTTTTCAAGTCATTTTATATTAGAGAGTCAACCTGTCCATCACCCCAACCAAAATCATTTTGGCGTTTTCTAAGGAAAAATAAAAAAATATAAAAAAAAAAAAAAAAAAAGGAAAAAGAGAGGATCCAAGGTACCCACCATTGATAGACCTTAAGGATGGTCCACTCATTGCTAACAAAACTCAGTTTAAAACTTTGTTTTTTTTTTTTTCAAAACAAAAAGCTTTATATTTTATATTTAAAATTTTTCAAAAAAAAAATCTTCGTCTTTCCTTTATAGATATGAAAAAAAAACATATGTTTATTGTTTTTTTTGATTAAAGGATTTTTATTTTTATTCACAGGTTTAAATATTATTATTATTTTTTTTATCTGTTGCTATTATGGTTCAAAGTCTACCAACTCTCTCTCTCTAAGAACTATGGAATAATCTTAGATAAGTAAAAATTAAAACAAAAAATAAAAAAAGATTTTTAATAAAAATATGAATAGAGAAATGGACTTTAATTGATGTTTTATTTTTTATTCTATTGTTAAATTTAGAAATTAAATATTTAATACTATATTATATTTTCACAAAAATAAATATTGATAATATTAAAGTTTTTTATAGCAGTGTACATTATTTAAAATTATAAATTAGTTTTTAGATTAATAATATAATATTTTCTTAAATTTATTGATAATTGATCGAGAGTTTCACTTATATGTTCACAATTTTTTTTTTTTTGAATCTCTAGCTTATTAAACTCGAACAATTTAATCAAAGTATATATTTTTTACATAAATGACATTTTTTTAACTTTATTTTTTCAACACATGTGCAGCTTGACACGTATAGGAAAATCAGGGTGGAACCCAATGAATTGGGAATCCAAGGAAGAGATCATCAAGACAAGATATGATTGATCATAGATGTTCTATCATCATTCAAAATATTTCTATAGATCAAACGGTGAGAATTAGGGAAGACCATCCTTAGTATGTGTGAAGCTACCTTAGCATTCCTCTTTAACATTTCTTTGAAAATGTCTAAAAACGTTTCGGTTGAACTGTTCAAAAAGATTAGTGGTTACTGGTTACTTGTTTCAAACCCCGTTAAGGCGTTAACTATCATAATAATAAATAAACAAAGAAAAACGGTTGACAGTCAACGTTGACTGATCATGCCACCGACTCACGCCGGTGGTCGGTGCTCGTGACTGAAGAAGACTCTTGTCTTCGACTCTTTGACCAAACAGAAGAATAATAAGTAGCGGTTTAGATCGATTACGATCAAGTTTGTGCTCGGAAACAAAAATAAGTTGTTTCCCGCCAATCATACACGGACACGTGAAGTCGAAAACAACTTTAAAACTAGTACGATGCAACGTGTCGGACTATTATTGGATACCTATTTCCTACAGCCTAAGTTATTCTTGGATGCGCATATGATCCTAAGATCAATATACAGTGAAAGACGTGGTTCTCAACGATTGGTAGTTCATGGGACCAACCAAGAATTGCTCTCTTAATAACATTTGTTGAAAGAGTACTGACTTGGGCCAGGCCGAACTAAGTCTTCTAAGTATAATAAAGCCAGATCGACCCGATCCGAACCGGCCCATCCAATTACCATCCCCACATTCAACACAAAAAGAATTTATTATTAAACAAGCTTTGCATCATTTTGCTGAATGTGAGCACCTATCTTGGGCATATGTTCTTCACACTCTTGCACCTTTCCTTATCTCTCAGGTTTATTTTTCTTATCTCTCAGGTTTATTTTTCGCATGGAGGCTGACATGGCAAAAACATAATTTATCATATATATATATGTGTGTGTGTGTGTGTGTGTGCATGTTTCTGGCAATCTTTGTATTTTTTTTCCTCAATATTGTACCATTGCTATGCCATATTATATGGGCTGTACTCATTTAAATGCATTTATTATGCATTGCATCTTCTTGGGAAGTTTCACTGTAACAAGCCCAAAACTTTCCTCTTCCATTGGGCATTGTTCTTTAATTTTAATATTCTTATACATGAAATGGACACAGGAGTTTGTTGGGGAGACAATCTTATGTTTAAAATACTACATTAACAATCTGAATCTAATATTCTGTGAATTCTTTTTTTTTTTTTTTTTTTTTTACTAATAGCTTAACTTCCCTTCTTTCGATGATCATCGAATCGAATGCATCTTTTATCGAGGAATAAACTGAAGTCAAATTGATCTAATAATTTTAATCTTCCTATGGAAAGATAATGTTGATTATTGGTATTCTGTAAATCTTTTTTTTTTTTTTTTTTTTGATTAAAATGTTACAGTTTAATTTTAAATGTATTAATTTTTAGATTTTTTTTTTGTTTGTTAAATATAATGGTTCCTCCCCTCCCCCCCTTCATGTTGCAATGTAGAAAGAGAATATAAGAGCTGCTTAATTACAAAGAGAAAGAAATAGGAAAGAGTACTACAAAAACTACATTAACCACAGAATATGAGCACCAAAAATAGATGTGAAAATTTTCAAACTACTAGGAGGAATCACCATATTCCATTATAAATGATTTCACATCTCTAATTTCTTAAAACTTAGAACAAACTCTTAGAAATATAACAGAAAGATGAATCAGTAGAATGTTAAATTTCTTGACAAAAAAAAATTACTGCTGTAGTCAATCATACATATTACTACTAGGTACAATTAGTATGCAAATATCAATGGTTGTAAGATGTTCTATTTATTGTTCTGACTTTGAAGAACCTGTGTTTTTTGAAGGCATCCCTTGCTTTCTAATGGGTGCTTCTCTATGATATTAACCAAATTGGCTGCATAGATCTGTCTCAAATCATAATATCCCAACAAGAGATTGTCAAACAGCTCTTCTAAGTAAATGGGAACCGTCTACACGAGCATTACAATTGGCGATCGATCCATTAGAGATTATTTCTGGGACTTGAGCATTCAGACAAATCTGTTAAAAAAAAAGGTAGATACTTCAAAAGCATCCTAATAATGAGACTCACTAAGCAAGGAAAAGGTGTGTCATTTGTCTCTATACTAATAGTATATGTCATCTGGTTTTTACTTTGATGGAATTTGAGTTTTGTTGCACACATAAATTAGTATTGAAGGAGGAATAGAATGATAAAACTCACTACAGAATTTGGTAAAAAAAACAGTTCATTCCCTGGTTCCAAGATATAGATTTCTTCTCATATCAGATAGGATCCTTTCCCAAAACTGAGCAAGGAAAATAACCTACAAAGAGTGATTTTTAGTTTCTTTGTCTCTTCACTCTAACTTGCCTTAGGCCCCCCCAACCAACTTTGTTAACTTTTATGCCTAACCTTGGCTTGGTAAGATAAACCCTATTTGTTGACTTTAATGGAATTTGAAATATTTTTTCAGATAAATTTTTTTTTTTTTTTTAAATTACTTGAATGATTGGAAGTGAAGTTTTCTTGAGGAATTTGAATGATTGGAAGTGAAATTTTCAGATAAAATCAATTTTTTCAGATGAAATCATTATATGGGGACTTTCAAACTAAAAAACCAAGTTGTAATCAAAATAGGTGCAGTAAAAGTGAAGTTTCTGACTTAAAATAGCTTAACATATAAGTGATTCAAGAATATCTATAAGTTTATGGTAGTGATGGAGAACTAGGAACTAGTGACACTTGCACACTTCCTAACCCTAAGATTGTTCTGTCAAAATAATAATAATAATAATAATAATAAAAACACCTAAGTTGAATTGTATCTCTAAACTTAAAGAGATCCTTTCAAATGATTACATGAATACCAAGATGGGATTCTACATTAGCTTTGCATTCAAGTTTATGATGACTTATTGGCAGTCAAAAAAAAAAGTAAATGATTAAATGCTAGATTAACCTTGCTTGCTAAGCAAATTATGTTTCCTTTAGTTCTCTCATTGGACCACACACACACACACACACACACACACACACACACACACACATATATATATATATATATATATATATATAGAGAGAG
>JAUPMG010000005.1:7673966-7687125 GCA_031762675.1 Pachysandra terminalis
CCTGAACACTTGGGAATATCCCACACGGCAATTGATGATGGCGTACACTCTGGTTCACAAAGTGCTCGATTGTCCTCGTGGTTGACATTCATTGCGAGCATCCATGCACCAATGGTAACATCCTCATTGCTGAACATTCGAAAACTGCATTTTCAAACATGATGATGCATTGGTTATATTGAATGTCAAGATACCACAGATATAAAAATTAAAAAACAAGAGGGAAAAGAAAAAGTATCTACAACATTACATGAATATGGGCGGATTACTCATTTTCTGGGTCCTAATAAGGAGCTGCCACAGACTCAGAAGCTTCATGTGAATAGTTTTCACATTTGTTCATTCTGGACCTAAGTTCAGCTTCTAATAAGCAAAGAAAATGGTATATGATGCTGATGTGCCGTTCTTCCACTTTTAATTCATTAAGGGAAATGAGAATGAGAATGAATATTGATCAGACTTGGTAGTTGCATACAATGAGAGGTATATGCAATAATGAATCGGGAACATGCCTGAGTTGCACAAGGCTTTGACAGGATCAATGGATAGCTTTATAACTCAAGGTTTTAAAAACCGGAACCGATCGCCAGACCGATCCCGTCCGGTTCTGGTCCGGATTGGTACCGGCCGGTCCAGATCCGGTACAGAAAGCAAAAAAAAAAAAACTGAAAAAAATTTCAGACCGTCCCCGGACCAGCTGAATCGGTGTCGGACCGGCGGAACAGGTCGCTGGGCTGCCGGACCGGCTGTATCGGTTACCGGACCGGCGGTACCAGACGCCGGACCAGCAGTACCGGTTGAACCAATCGTCAGACCACCGGAACCGGTCACCGGACTGCCAGCCCATGACCCAGAGATACTTCCTTTGTATCGCAGGTTGGAACCGAACCGGACCGGACCGGCGGGTACGGACCGGTATCACCCGATCCGGGGAACCATGTTATAACTAGCTTGAGCACATCTGAGACCGAGGAATTCATGATAACCAGATCCAGGTGGAGTGAACATTTGGAGGATAAAAATTGTGAGATGCTCATCAATGCAATGTAACTATAAGTGGTCAACATTATACATTACTTTCCCAGTAAATGCATTTCTATTCCCTAACTTCTATCTAGGTCACAACCCTAACAATTTTCAGTTATCGGATTGTTAAAGCTGCTATCAAGCTATTTGTATCAGTATTTATAACAGCAAAGGCATGTGCCAAGGTGGACGGTCCTCCAAGTTCACGAGGTCAAAACCTTAAGAGGCACAAAATGGCATTTGTGGAAATCTTGTATGCTGCCACAGTGCCACCAAAAAGATACCGATAACTACAAGATGCAAAAGGTCTTTTTACCCAAGAGGTTCCTTTCAATCATAGTGACGCTTACAGACTAAAATAATGACTCTGGTTAGCTTGCCTTGCATAAAATTTATCAGGGCAACAAGCCTAAATATTCGCATATGAGAATAGAAATGCAAAAAGATAATTCCTACAGTATTTCGAAGAATAATCATAACAACAATAACAACAGACAACAACAAAAACAATGAAAGTAATGATGATGATGATGATGATAGTATTATTATTATTGTTGTTGTTGTTGTTGTTGTTGTCCATTGTCGTCTTTACTGATGCTGCAGCTCCTAATAATCATCAAATGTCAACAAGCATTCTCAAAGGAGCATCAAATCACATGAGACGGCGCAATACAAATGAAAACCACAAGCTTAAGAAGCTGCTTATGTATGTGAGAACCGATGGATAGAGGAGATCCATGAGAAGGCAAAAGCAACAGTAAGAAAGCAAGAAACTTGCCTGTTGTTTCTTAAGGCCACCAAGCTTGCAACAACATCAGCAGATAAGGCATATATAGGACCATAAGCATGGAGAAAGTACTCCTTTCCCAGCAGATAAGATAGTGGCTCATACCTGCACGAGTGCAATTGCTCCGGTCATCCCATCATTAAATTAACAGTCACCAGATTGTTAAGGTAAGGTAATCAAGGATACCTAGGAATAAGTTATTGTCAAGTGGAAATTCCAAGATCATGACATGAATGTAGAAAAACATAGTAGGAGTCTAGGACTTACCACTTAAGCTTCGGATCAGTGAAAACTGGACCCTTTTTCATGCATCCGAGATAAGTTTGAGGGTTAGAACGCTCCTTTACCAAGAGCAGTGAAAGGCGATCTGAGAATTGAAGAAACAAAATGGAAAGTTAGTCACTAAGCAAATACACGGTACCCAGTATAGGAAATTAATTCTGTAAATTAAGTGTAAAATACAGAGAGGGCATATAAACTTCGTAAAAGACGTCACCTGGCCTCAAATATATGTCATCATCAGCTTTAACATAGAATTCAGAATCAAAAAGCCCATATGCAGCTTTGAAGAAAGCTAGCCTGTAATAAAGAGACTAGATGAAACACTGAATCCACAATAACAACCCATGAAAAAGAAGAATCAAATATATTCATACTACTTCAGGGACGAACGTTTTGTATGGGAGTTTGCTATACTCCTCCTCAACATCTAAGAGAATGAAGTCGTCATATTGTTCCACCTCCTTTCCTAGTTCTGACATCTTTGATCTATCACGGGTTTTACCAATCACAAATCTGAAAGCCAAACCCGTGGATTCCTCCAAACTGCAGGCCATTTATTGCAATATAGAAGAGTGATTATCAGAAAACCATTCTCATAAATAATGCTTAAAATTAGCAGAACATATTAGCATTTTTAATATTTCAGAAATATTGGTATCACTATACAGAATCTTCCCCAAGTCATTTAAATTCTGCAATGTATACGCCCACCATAAGCAATACTAATATATTATCCATATCAAATTCATCAACACATATATTTCATAAACTACTTTCCATCTTTTGTTTTCTTATTAACTTTACATAATTATCAAAACTAAAACAAATTAACAGTTTCTATTCCTTAGAAATCAGCTCATAAGTTTACCGATCAAAAAAAAAACAACAACAACAACAACAATTAGCTCATTATTTCTCCCACCTTTTCTATATTTAATTTTTCATATTCAGGAGACCAGGATGTTGGCAAAAAAAAACTCAATAAGCTCGATGCAGTATCTAAGTTGTAGACCCTAGCTTGTAGTTTCCGGTGGGTACAAACTAGAGTTTTCTCTCATACAGTCAACTACTTAATTTGTACTTGGGGGTCCTTCCACAACAGGCTATAAACAGAAGAAACTATATATGTCTCAGAGAAACACCTCCAGATAGTATTATGAGTATATGATCTGAAAGTATAAGTCTTTTTGAGTTTTGATATGTCTAGACTAGGATAAACTTAATACATGGTGTCCAAGATGATGTTTGAATAAGCCAAACTGAGTGGTTGCAAGCTCAATGTAGAGCAATGTCTATACAAAATGAAGAGACGCTCGATAACTTAGGGGCTAACCGCAAAAATATATATATTAAGAAAGAAAAGATTAAAAAAAAAAAAAACTGATGAAATTAGCATACCAATGATTAAAACCAACTACTTATGTGTCTATATAAATGTTCGACAATTGGAAAGATGTCATATGAATAGATTAGCTAAAAAACGCTGAGATACCTACACATCTGACATTTGGCAAGTAAATGCAGTATTCAATTGATAAAACTATATGATGAAAAAACTAGCCAAGTCAGCAAAGATTAACCCAACTAAGATGGAATACAACATATTCAGAGCAAATCAACTAATTAGCAAGATAAAATAGAAAATAATTAAATACTAAAACTAAAACGAACAAGGCTAAAACACAGGAAACAAAAAGCAGCAAAGCATACAAAAAAATCTAGATACAGAAAAGATAATTTAGGATTTCCCCAGCTATAATGTATAAGCAGGCAGTATCCATGTACTCTTATGCCAGCTAATTTAGAATGAATGAGGTGAGCTTCAAATTCATTTGATGTGAAAGATTGTGTTGCTACCCCCAGACATTGAAAGGATTAATTCTTCTCCTACTTATGCTTATGTCTATTATCAATTCGAATTTGATTCTATTAGATATCCCAAAAGCAGTATATAAGACATACTCAGTAAAACTTACAAGTGAAACCAAATAAAGAGATGGCGACTAGGGTTGCTGTTTCCATTATTATATAATTTCAAGACCACAATGGATTTGTGATAAAATCGTTTATTTTACAACAGAATGGTATACAGAGTTCACAGATCTCAATCAATACAATAGGATTTACGTTATTGCTACAAAACATTGAGGGTAACTCTAAATCTCGTCCAAGACAAATTACTATAGGGGAATTTTCGAAACCATTGAATTCGAAATATGGTAAAGTAGCTCCAAGATGGGGAACTACTCCTTTGATGGCTGTTGCAATGGCTCTATTTGTGGTATTTCTATTTATTAGTTTGGAAACTTATAATTCTTCCACTTTACTGGGTGGAATTTCAACGAGTTAGGTTCATAAGAACCATGATATCCTAGCCTTTAAATCCAAAATGTACATAAATCACTTAGGACTGAGATTTATAGGTGGTATTCTGGTAATTCGACCATGGAATTTCTATGTTTCTGTATTTCCAGAATATGAGCGCATGACTTGTTATTATTGATCCTATTGATAGTACAAAGAATGGGTATGTCATCTTGTTAGAGATGGTTCTACCTCGTCAGATATTCATCTCATATCTAGAGCACGGAATATATGCAATAGATCAAGAAACATTTGAACTATATCCATACCTACTATTCAGACCTCACAACTGACTCCAAAACTTGGGAGTGAAGAAATTCTAAAGTTTTAAGCAGCAAAGAAAAGGGGGCGAGTAGGGTTTATATGGAAAGGATTATGTGGTTGAAATGGGTAAAACAATCAAGCCTACATGTTTAATTCGGGTGAGGATTAGGCAGAAGTTGGCCGTGGTTTCCAAATTCAGTTCCCACAACTGTGATTCTTTAAAAACCTACCATTAGCATTTCAATATGATTATTAGAACATGATTTGGATATTTTTGGATAAGTTGTAAATTGTAATAGAGGCATGTTATCATGGAGAGAGAGGTTTATGTAGATTTGGGGTTACTTTGGCATGGATTGTGGATCTGGAAGTGAAAATCTTACCTGCTCCATGGCCAGGATCGAGGAGAAGAAGAAGTGGGGCAACATCCTTCAACCATTTAATTTTCTCCAATACTTTCTTCATTTTCAAAAGTACTTTATTCCCTTCTATCGTTCTAACTCAAGGTCATTGCTTTTATATTTTCAAACAAGGGCAAGTCTCTTATTCCACATTTACTAGTTTACTTATAGTCCTTTTCCTTCAATTATTTTCAATCATTTCTTTGTCAAATTTTTAACATTTCTTATTTTCATCTTGCAAGCCATTGTAGAACAAACTGCTTTTTAGCTGTTCACTCTACGTTAATATATCGATGTGAAGACACACAGTTGGTTGACTTGTTGGTGCCCCCTTCTTGCTGTCTACCACCACTATTTTTTGCTCTCATTGTTTGTTTATCTTCTTGATTGTCCAATGTTATCACAAGAGCCCAAGAGGGGAAACCTCGTACCCTCCAATTCAAACACTTTACTATCCTTAGAAAACCAAGAACCCCATTTCTCCATAACTACTTTGTCGCTTGTTATGTACAAGGAAAAAAGGGGCAATTACAAGTACAAAATTATTTCAAGAAAAATTAATGAGGCCCACAATACCACATGAACCCTCTCTCTCCCATCCTCTCCCACAAGTGAAACCCCTAATTTTTTCCTTTTTACTCTTCCACTGCCCCCTCCTCCTCTTCTTCTTCTTCTCAATCGTAGCCATAGAGCAACCATAACTTTTACTCTCGTATCCGCAATCCTTGCCAAATTAACCCAAATATACACCAATCTTTCTCTCAATCGTAACATGCCTCCATTACCAAAAAACAGAGACTGTACCTTGGAGTAAATCCCACTGAAGTAAGGCGTCGGGAGGGGTGGACGGGCAACAGACCTTACTTTTGGCCTTTTTTGAGCAAAGTGGCTGCGCTCAGACTCAAACACATGTTTTCACAGTGGCAGCCAAGGCTTTTACCGTTACAGAAAGTGACAGTCCCTAAATCCTCATTACAACTTATTCAAAATCCCAAAATCGTGCTCTAATAGTCATATTTCAATGATAATATAAAGGGTTTTTAAAGAATCATAGCTATGACAACAAAATTTATAACCACATTCAGCTTTTGCCAGATTCACACCCGAGTCATAGGTAAGCCTATTTCTTTTACCCATTTCAAGCTTTCAACCCTATTGTCTTTTCTATATAAACCCAACTCACCCCCTTTTAGGGACCCTGAAACCTCAGAGTTTCTCCACCCACAAGCACTTCAAAGTTCCCATTCTTTCACTTTCTTTCTTTTTTTAATATCTCTTCATCCTTTCAACTTTCTCAGACAACAACACAATCTTTTCATACCAATTGCTCTTCACAATGAGGATTTGACCACACACTTCGTTCTCTCCAAGTTGGATAGCATAAAAGTGCAAAAAAATCCAGTCTAACTTAAGGTTTTCAACGTGCATTATTGACTAGAAAGTGGCAGTGAGTAGGTATGAGGGATAGAAGGATCAAGAGAGTGAAAAGGACCAAAAAGAACCTGAATTGAGTTAGTCCAAAAGGATATGGATACTCATAATTGGACTGAAGATAGAGTTTTTGAAACATTATGATGGAGGAATAAGATTTGTGTTGCTGACCCCAACTAATTGGGAAAATGCATTTTGTTGTTGTTGATCCTATTTTTCTGTATTTTTTCCAGTGTGCTAGCCCTGCTCGTCCTAATTCTACAATTTAGTCATTTTCTATTTTATTTTGTTAATTACTTACTTTGCTCTTATATGGGTTAAACTTTACTAAATTTTCTAGTTATTTTTTCATAAAGTTTTGTCAGTTGAATATTGCATTTACTTTCCTTACCTTTGGATTCCAACTAACCAAACACAGACTCAGTTAATTTATTCATCTGACATATTTCTAACTATTGGACACTTATATCAACACATAAGTAGTTGGTTTTAATCATTTTTATGCTATTTGAATCAGGTTTTTCAACTTTTCTGTCTTAATTTATATGCTTACTCTTTAGCCCCGAAACCATTGACCATCTATTCATTTTATATAGAACTTGCTCTGCATTGACCTTGCGCATACTCAGTTTGGCTTATTCAAACATTTTTAACAACCGGTTTTACTATAAAATCCAGTTTATACTAGTCTAGACATATCAAGACTCAAACTTAATATTTTCTGATTATACACTTACAACTATAAATTTGCATTTAACGCTCCATAAATTAGGATAAATTTTCAGAACTGTTAAAGCATGACAATCACTACTTGAAAAACCAAACACCTTGTTATATCCCTAGGCAAGAGTAGAACCTCACTAAGAAAATTGCAATTTCTAAGATAAACAAAACAGTTTTTTTTTTTTTCTTTCAACCACATTTCAACAATTCTTCATCTATTAAAGGCGTCATGAAAATAATTTGATAAGCAATAACAATGTTCCCAGAACTAAAACATTTAAAATTATAACTCGATGTTAAAACTACCAAAACAAAAAATCCTGAAGTAAGTAAACATCAAAACAGGAAATGCATTTTTCTTATCACAAGAACCACTAGTTTAAAGAGAAACCGAAGCAAGATAAACATACGGCAAAGACTTACCGTTGAAGCCCTTGTCGATCGGAAGGCATCCAAGTCTTCCTCAACGATCTCCGCCTCCCAACGGATCCAAACCCAGTCTGAATTCCCACAAACCCCATAACCTTATACCTCTTGGAATCTCCATTAGACCCAAATTGATTCCCTTCTTCACCACCGTTCTCCCTCTCCCAAACAACAGAAACAGATCTAGGTTCAGCATTCCTACACTTGTACCCAGAAATCGGACTCAATAGAGCCACCAATCCGTAAACGAAACCAGTGATTCCAATAAGAAGACAACAGATCAAGATCGATGATCTGCGAGTGTAAGAAAACCCCGATTGACGAGGGTAGAAGAATTTAGGAGACGAAGGCATGTCTGGTAATATCACTCCCGCCTTCGCAACATAAGAAAGCTAGGGTTTTGGGGATGAAGAAAAAGGATCGATGGAGAAACTAGAAAGCCCTGGTGGAGGTTTAAAAGGATGCAGGAAAGCATTCATGGAAGGTGGATTTGAAACCGAAAGGACCTGAAACTGAATTCAAATTTGACTATGAGAGAGAAAGAACATTAATCTGTCTTAGAACAAAACTAAACGTTCCAATTAAGCTTTTCGATTCTGTTAATGGTGATTGTACGTAACGAGAGAGCTTCAACTTTCAAGCAGTTGGTGAGTGAGACTCGCTGTTCGCTCTTTGCTAGCTAACCAAGTGGATGGAGAAATAAAACGATTACGCAGAGGAAAAAATGAGTAATTACTAGGGCTCCGTTTGGATATCATAAATGCGTTGGAAAGTGAAATTTAATTTTCATGGAAACTGTTTGGTTGTACTTGGAAAATTTATAATATGACAGAAAATCTTAAATGTTTTTTTTTTTTTGGGATAGAAACATCATTAAGGGTTTCAAACAAGAACTTGGGGAGAGGAACACTTAGACAGAAGGTGGATGATGACAAGAGAATCGTCTTCAATTATCAAGTTGGATGCATCGCAATAAGCAGTCATCTTAAGACCCTCCAAATAGGCCAAACTTTTAGCCACAGTGGCAGAGGAGGATCCAATGTAAACCAAACAAGAAGTTCCCGTTATCATCACGGCAAAAGGGTCACCCGCACCAATGAATCTTGGATTGCCTTTGACAGCACCATCAAAATTAAGCTTTGTGAACGATATAGGCAGCAACGTCCATCTGACATAGATAACCTCTTTCTTTTTCTTTCCCTCATCATTGCTCCGAGCACAAAGAGATGAAGTATCATGTTCTATGAGAGAAAGGCAAGAAAGTGCAGTGATAATCGAAGGCACCTCACCCTAAAAAATACATCTATTAGGGGGGTGAACCACAAAGTCCACACAAAGTTAAATAAATAAGCAGGAAAGATTAGAATGGCCTGGGAACAGTGTTTGCAATCAAATGAGCACTCCAGCCACGAGATCCTTGATGTAGTTGGAATGAGAGAGGCAGTGCAGCGGGGCCCCAACATGGGTAAACCAGATGGCACAGACGAATCCGTTGAAGCCAATCATTGGTGGTAATGCCATTATAGCAGCATTTCCACATAGAATCTAACTTTCTGGACACATGGAGTATGCCATAATAAGCCAAAAAGCCTCAATAGGAAAACAATTGGAGTTGCCCTGTTTTATTAGATTATACGCAGAAGCCACATAAAAGGCTCCATGAGAAATGAGGGCCAAACCAACTTGGTAAAACCCTAGTTGGGAGTCTTGGGACATATGGGGATTCCACAAATTTTGTCAACAATACGTTCAGACCATATGTCCATGAGCTTGTGTCGAATCCAGACGTATGACTCAAGATCAATGAAGCCTGCGACTTCCAGTGCATGTAGGTGAGTAGGTATAGGGATAGAGGGTGTATTGGGGGAAACCAGCCGATAATAGTGATAATAGTGATGTTAATCCGTATGGATCAGGTGCGGGTGGTCTTGCCGTGCGGGTGAGTCCCGGCGGCATTCAATTGGCCACCCGCACATGTGTATGAAAGAAACAAAAAAAAATTAAATATCTTTTTACTTTTTCACATGTATTTAAGTGGCGTGGGCCAATAGAATGTCGCCCGCACCTAACTACTACCCGCACAAGATCCCTGCACGGGATCCACACTCGATGTTAATGCTGAATGAATGAGAAAATTTTTTTATTTACCCATTTTACCTTTCATTACAAAATATAAAGCTTTGGTGGTAAAGGGTAGAGTAGGTTCTTCTCTTCATCTTTTTATTTTAGGTTAATTTCACTTACACCCTTCAAATTTTTAATAATTACAAATACATCTCTTGTGTTTTTTGATATTTTACTTACACCTCTTGAGGTTTATATTATATTACAGAGACCACCTCTCTGTTAACTTTCCATTTTATCAACTAACGAAAAGTGCTAATGTCATTTGTGTTTTTTTTTTTTTAATTTATGGACTATATTACCCTTAACTAAAGTAGATACTTAAATTTAAATTTAAAAAAAAAAATTGCTTGCTCAATAGGATTTTATTCATGTTTATATTACTTTATTAGTCTACTAAGAGGTAAAAAAGTTTCCGAAGATAAAAACGATAGAAGAATAATTGTTTTCTAAAAATATATTTTCTTTCATTTAAATATAATTTTTAAGACAGTTAAAAAAGCAAAATAATATATTTTGTTAACACCGTTAATCCGACGTTATTGATAAATGGTGCAAGTGAAGTATCAGAAACCACATAGGTTGTATTTGTAATTTTCAAAAATATGAGGGTATAAGTGAAATTAACTTTTTTATTTTTTTTTCTCATTCTTTTTTTTTTTTATCGAAAAACAAAAAGAGCAGTTTTATCACAGTCAATTTGACGAAAATATTTTCTATGAGACCCACACTTTCTAAATATTCAAACACACATAAAATACAGGAAAATCGTCTTTCCTTTTATATTCCCATGAGATTCAACTAACCAAACAATGCCTTGGGGTGCAACTTAGATTGGTTGAATCCTAAAATGGCTTACCCAAATCGACTTCGACTAGAAATTTGGCTTAGTTTGGTTTTGGATTTAACTCTTGATTAAATTAAACCAAATCGAGACTCGAACTCTAGTGAATAGCTGTAAACCGGTATATATGGTATGTTATATTTTATATATACTTAAAGAAAATAGTGTATTAACTCGATCTAATTTAACCCTAGCACAACCAAAATTACAATATAAGTTGGGTTGATTTGGATTTAGGGTTTTATTTCAATTCAGTTTGGTTTTGGGGTTCAGGAGATTGATTCTCAATTAAATTTGGTTTGGTTTTGGAATAACCTTGGTTTGGTTTTGGGTTGACATCAATCCGAACCAAACCAAACCAAACAAAACCGAGTTATAATCTTTAGTGATAGAAATGTTGAGAGACACGTAGACAGGTTACCATATTTGTGAATTGGGTATAATCTAGCACAAACCTATTGGTAATATTGTGAATTTGATTCCATTAGTGGCTAAATGATTAGTTGCTGATGAGACACTGCTCTTTCTTTCACTAAAACTTTTTGTTACATCCAATACTGATCTTCTACCCGACTGGACAACAACTTCTGAATTTGGTCATCTGGACAACATATCAATTAAAAGAGGCAAATGGTCTATTGATCAGTCATGTCGAGATTGGATTTTAAGCAAGGTTTAAAGTCTCGGATCGAGGATCCGACCGGTCTCAGCCCATCCCGATTCAGACCCGCAATCCATCCAGTCCGGATCCAATACAAAAATAGATCGCCCAGTTTGGGATTTCAGTATCATCATCCACGACTTCTCTTCCCACGAGGTCTATACTTAGATGTTGAAATAAAAGCTCTTGAATGTGATCTCATTGTCTGGGATTTCAGCATCATCATCCATGACAGCATCATACTCTATTGCTGGACCATTAATGTCATTAACAACCTTAGTGGCTTCACCTAAACTCCCAATATCTTGGTCATCGCCACATATCAGCATAACCCACCAAAGAAAGATGACATCAGCATTCCAAAAATAATATATATATATATATATATATATTTTTTTTTTTCTTTTCCTCAATTGGGGTCATCCATATTCTACATAAACTCAAAATACAAGCTTTTGTCTACAGCTGCATTAGGATCCCTATGGAGGGGTGACCAAGTTTAAACTCCAGAAAAGCTTCAGCTTCAGGTCCAAAGAATAGAGTAATGAAGTATTGGATCAGCAGATGAAAGGTTTAAAAAAGGTGACATGCTCAAATGTGGAGAATTACAATCAAAGCATTGAAAATTATGGCACTGACTAAATTTCTCCTATTAATTATGGTGATCATTTAAACGATTACATTCTTCACCAGAATTACACATGCAGCTAAATAAGTAAAACAATGAACAAAACTCCAAGTAACAGAAAACAATCAACAACACAGTACAATGTTTACCACAGGAAGCAGTTAATGACTAAAAGAGAATACTTATTATACAAAAACACTCACGGGAGTTCTTTCTGAAACCAGTACAGTTATCAGATAACAGATTTCGACCCCATCTTTTGAAGGGGAAATCTAAGGAATCACAATTTGTATAACCAGTAGAAATGGTGAAAGCACCAATATTCAATCAATAAACAGTAGAAATCAAAGAAAAAAATCAAGATTAAATCAATACAGCATGCGCAACAAAGATCTGATCAAGAAGGAATCATACCTTTGTTGCAGTCAATTAAGAGAGAAGGAAGAGGAAGAGCCGTCCACTTTGAGAAAGCACGAAGAAGGAAGAACCATCAGGTCTTGCGATAGGGTTGAACGAAACCCTTTTCTCTGGAAAAAAAAAATCCGCTAAAAAGTAGCGGAAGTCATTTTCCTCTAATTTTTCAGACATTGGTAAAATATTTTCTAGAATTTTATATTTTCCTTTGAAACAACCATGTGGAAAATTTTTAAGAAGCTGGAAAATATTTTTTTTCCTCTAATTTCAGGTGAAACAAACAGAGCCTAAGAGAAAAATGCAAAGAAATTCAGGTTTACGTAACACTTAACAACATAACATTGTTCTGGAGTTCTTCAATACAGATAATAATAACTACTTACCAAAAATCCCAAAATTACTATAAAAAAAACACCCAACAAGTATGGCCAGAAGGTATGTATCATCATGTTTGTACCTGATAACCGGTAACTTCAGGGCCGCTTTTACGAGTAAACAAGAAAACGCTCAAACAGCTCAAGTATAGCTAGCAGTCTACTCCGGAATTGGGAAGAGGTTCCCCCTCCGGATGATTCCCATCCAAAGAAATGGTCTGTTGGCTAACTCTACAAAACTAATTACTAGATTGGCGCAGCTCTGAACGAACAAAATCTGCATCTGCTGGCACAGATATGTCAACTGTGGGTCGCAGTTGAGCGCAGACTTCTATGGCTCCATGCACGGGATCAGACAGGAAATTGCTAATGAGGTCCTGGTTGACAGGAGTACCCTTGTCTACCGCCAC
>JAUPMG010000005.1:7705795-7717448 GCA_031762675.1 Pachysandra terminalis
TCGCTCCCACAGGCCACATCTTCATAGCACTCATACAGGATATCCATACAAGGATAAAAGGAGGCACTGTATGCAGCCTCAAATTCCTTCTTTCCATCCTCTGACAAGGCATTGTATACAGCCAGCATGCCCTATGGGAAGGAAGAACAGATATTTTCTAAATAATAAGGTATAGAAGAGAAGAGGGTTTAGGTAGGAGAGGTCAGAAAGGAAATAGATATGCAATCGACAACACAAGAACACAACCTTTGTTGAGATGGTCTTTGATATTGTTCCTGTGATGGACTCGACAGTATTCTTGTAAGCGAGATCTTTGTTCATCCCGTTCTCGGTATACCTCCTAAACAGAGACTCCACAAATCCATGAACAGCACCAAGTAAAATGCCTATATTTCAAACAAGTGATAATCAGAGATCAGATTAGTTAGCGAAGCAAATGATAGAACTGCTGACGAGGAAATGACATGATTACCACGCTCCCCAAAAATGTCACTCTTATACTCTTGTTCTAGTGTAGTGGCGAATGTAAAAGGAGAACCAAGAGCAATGGACCACCCCAGGGCAACATCTGTAGCTCTACCATCAACATCCTGAATAAAACAGAAGGTTAATCAAACTTGTTCCAACCAAAACTAAGTTCCAAAAAATTGCTTTCTATAGAGTTGTTTGGAAATGAAAGCGTGCAAGTTATAAATAATAGGGATTTTTGCATCCATACCCCCACGCTATGGTGTCTTTGCATCTATATCCTTGTGTTTTTAGTATTAATATCTATAGCCCTTTATCTACTATAATCGTTGTGTGTACCCCTGACGTTAAAATCTACAAACTTCATTATTTATTTTTACTGATTAACCATAATAACCTTTTTACAAAATAAGTGTTATTTTGCATTCATCCCCCTATATTATCGATTTTTTGCATCTATAACCCTCTATTTACCATATTCATTGCATCCACACCTAATGAGAAAAGCCATATATTAGATGTTTTAATTGTAAAATAATAAAAACAAGTTCTTAAATCTGTCAAAATGTAAAGAAGATAAAAAGTCGATTCTCTTATGACCAAAATAAGAACTGAAAATTTATAACTCTAATTCATTTGATTTTAAACGAATTACGTAGACATTATATGAGGTATTACTACCTTAGATTTATTTGGTTAGGTTGAGTTATGAGAATTTGCTTTGTATCTCCATTACATTTTGATAGAAAAAAAAAAACTTATTTATACAGTTATCTTGATCATTTTGAGAAAAAAAATAATGAGTGCATCATTCACATTAAGGGTATAAATGTAAAAATTATGACAAATGAAGTGGTATAGATATATAAATGAAATAGTATACCGGGAATGAATGCAAAATAATACATATTTTATTAAAGGTTTTATGGTCATTCAATAAAAACAAATAATGGAAATTTACAGATTTTAACATCGAGGGTACAAACACAACGAGTATGATAAATAGAAGAAGGGGATAGATATAAACATAAAATATAGGGGTATAAATGTAAATACCGCATAAACATAATTATAGGGGTATGAATGCAAACGTCCCTAAATAATACTGTATTTGTGTGTTTGTGTATGTGTGAGAACAAATGAGGAGGGGAGGGGAAAGAGCATAAACTAAGTTCCAAAAAATTGCTTTCTATAGAGTTATTTGAAAATGAAAGCATGCAAGTTACAAATAATAATGTGTTTGTGTATGTGTGAGAGCAAGGGAGGGAAAGAAACCTGATGGACACCAAAACTGGAATTGATTCCTGCACCATTTATCTCTTTTCCTTGAACATAGAGTCTCCTCACAGATGGACCCATTCCTTTGGGGCATACGGCAATCACGCTTATATTCTTGGGAAAATCAAGCCCCAATGACTGTAAATGTCCTAGAAGAAACCCATGGGATAGCCCAAGTATGCTGTTTGGTTTCATATGGGAAAATACTTTCTCATAATTATCTGCCTGCAACACATGATTCAAGTTGGGAAACTATCAGTCGTACAGAAAAGCATATAGAAGAAGAACATAAATGGGTAGGCACACAAATCATGAAAATAATTGAATAACTAATTTGAACTTGCACCAAAGATACAATTGATGTATCTCAATTAGCTTGAACACAAATTCCTACAAAATGCTTAGGGAGCATTCATATGAATGGGAAGCGCAAACAAGCATTAATTAGGATCAATAACAGGAACCCAGAAGGAACATCTTTCTTCCATTCCTTCACTTCTTTTTTATGATAAAAAAAATGTAAATAAGAAACAGAAGATTAAGCAGATTGATAGACTTCTCCTCTTTCTATGATTGATGTGTGCCTTATACTTTAGATAATAGCAAATCAAAAAGTTTCATAAAATGCTTTCGGCTGCACAAGTACTAATATTATTAGCAAGGGTATTTTGAGCAAGATCGCAGTAGCTGCAATAGAATAAAAACCATAGAAAAGCTTTAAAGTAGCACAGAAATCTTAAGTCGTAGATATTTGATGAAGATTTTGAAAATGTATACAATCTTCAAACCTGTGCTGCATCAGATATCAATAGCAACACAAGGTCACTGCCAGAAAGAGTTTCCCATATATCACCAAGAGTTCCACTCTCTTCAGTAAATCCAGTAGCACGAGCTTCAGCAAAAGAACGAGATCCTTTCCTCAGTCCAATCTGTTTACAGAAGTAAAAATGGAGAAATTAAAAGAAAGTCAAATTATGAAACCATCACACAACTAATTTGAGAGTTAAAAGTGTAGGGAAACAACTGCTTCTGGAGACTTGCCTTAACCACAATATCAGATTTTGCTTCAGCGAGAGAATCCCTCAAGTTCTGGGCTTGAGCAGGGCCCTGTATAGGTAAAAGAAAGTTAGCAGCTTAAAATATGTTGATGACATATTTAGATATTAAAAAAAAAAAGTCTTTCATCCCCGAAATGGAAAGAACCTACCTATACAAAAAGCCCAATGTCAAAATAATCCACATTGAAATTTTATTCTTTGCCAAAATTTCTTAACGACAGCTTTACTGGTGAGATGCACCTAAATTAGAGGTTAGAACCCTGGTATGCTATGGGTTATACACATGGCATACGATTAACCAAACGCCACTTCTCTCTGTGTACTTTAATGTGATCCCAATTTTTTTTTTCTTTTTTTCTGAACATTCATCGTTGAGACACACATTACCAAAAAAAATAAAATTAACTTGAAGGGTACTCACAAATTTCCTCTTTCCTGCTAATAACTGTCCAACATGCTAATAGTATATCTGGTTCAATTGTCTATAACTATGATTAATTACATATTAAAAAAAATGAAGAAAACGTGACCAGAAATCCGCAATCCACCACCAATGTGCCTGAGCACCTTGTTGATTATCAAAATAAGAGCCTTACAATCGCCCTTGATCATCAGCTTTGGCACCCGAGCTCAGCTATTATGCTCAATCCCTGCCTTGATGCAAATTTCTCTACAAGAAGACTTGACTGGTCATGAATATAAACACTAAAAGCTTGCAACACATTCCATGCTCATCTCCCTCCAGCTCCGGTTGGTTCTTGGATGATGCTCCATCAAAATTTATTTCAATGCACGCTTTATTTATTTATTTTTATTTTGTGTGTGTGTGTGGGTGGGTGGGGGTGGGGAGGGTGCAATCTTAACCATCTTTGTATCTTACTAGGTCTTCTTCCCTAATCTAATATTGAAGAGATTTACAAACTTTATGTTCAGTTAAATTCCAATATTCTGTAATATGAAAAGTACATTGTTGGGGGCAGTTTAAGTGGGTGTTCCGATTGAGTACTATAAATTCCCCTACTACATTATAATCAAATCTGCCAAGGTGTAAAATCAACTATTGTATCACAACACTGGTACTTACCAAGGACTTCTAGTCTAAAATTCTCCTAATCCATTGTCTAAAATTTTCATTACTAATTCTCATATTATTATCATTAGTAATAAGGCTCCATAGTTCTATGATATCCTCACATTCTAAAAAGAGATATCTTACCGTTTCCTCACTCTTTTGACACAATGTACATAAAGGATTCACAACAACTCTAGTTTGAAAAGTTCAGAATTGGTATTAAGGGCATTGTGACAAAGCAAGCACACAAAAAAAATTAATTTTAGTCGGACTCCTAATTTTCCAAGTATTCCTTCATCGAAATGTTTCACCACTACTTTGTTGGTTAGCTTTCTCCTTTAAATGAGTCTGATATACTAATTTAACCATAACATGACCTCCTCTATTAAAAGGCCAAACAAAAAATCTATCTTCCCTATTAATAATAGGGACATGTATGGTTGGAATTTTTTATATAAATCTTTGTCCCAAATTTTATTCAGTAACATGATCCAACTTCACATACAAAGTTTCAGCCCCAAATATCTTTGTCACAAGATAACTAAGCATTCTTTATACCTATCCGCTACTTTGCAAAAAGGAAAAATATATTTTTTTATGTTTGCTATTACATGTGACAAAATCCCGATGGAATGTGTCAATGAGGTCTACATAGGCATAACGATAATCACCATGGGCTATCAAGGGGATCCACTGTCAGGTGGACAGTCTGAATTAGCCATGTCATCATTCCACATGGAAAAAAAAAACCCAAGTCTCACCAGGTAACTAAATCTAGTAGTACATACCAGAAAGCCTTTCACCTTTCTAATGGATAATTAGTAAAATGAAGAAAGAAATGAAGAATTTTTTTTTTCACAAAACACATAAGAATTAAGATATCGTGTTGGTGATATACATCCCAAAATAATCAAAGAACAGCCATGATACATACATGCCACAATTTTTGGGCAAGTTTTACTTTACAAAATTCCAACTTCATGAAAAGGAAGTTTCTACCAGTCGACATTATAAAATACCAGTAGAATTACACCCCATTAGGAAAAATAGCACACATCAAAGCAATAATGAGCTAAAAACCATGCTATATCAACAAGCCTGAACCAAGAACAGACCTCAATGACAAAGGCACAACCAAATCATGCAACATTACAGAAGAACACAAGTTACTTTCACGGATTCGATGATTAATGACAATACAAAATTGATGTTTTTTCGAATAAGAATTAGAGAGCATGGTCAAGTTACCTGGGATCCCCACCCGATAACGCCAATCTGCTTAATCCCCTTGAAGGCATCCGGCAGCAAATGGAACAAATCCCTCCCTCCTCTAACAATATACTGCAACATAAAATAAAACAACATAAAAATAAAAATAAAGCACATATCAACAGAGGCTGAACTGAACAATAAAGAAAAAATAAAATAATCAAAAAAAGAAGAAGACGAAGAAGATGATGAAGAAATGACTCACTTCTTCATGACCAGCAAGCGTGATTGTTTCCTTGTTAAACACAGAGGTCTCGAAATCGAGCGAAGTCAAGGGCTTGACAGCAGGCATGGTAACCATGCGAGCTCCAAGAGCGGATCCTCCAATGCAGGAGGCATTGCTTGTCGAGACACGGTAAATGAGAGGCTTAAGGGTTTTAGAAGAGGATGACATGAACCCTAGCTTGAGACCAAGGGATCTAGTCACCGGCTTTACGGTTCTAGCTGATGACGTACAGGAAGAAGACACAGAGGAACCAAATGAAGTAGCCGCCGCCATTGATGACTGAACCAACCACGGAGACCGCAGAGAGAGAGAGAGAAGCAAGAGCGGAAGACGATGCGACAGGTCGCGACGCTTTTATACTCCAGGTTATTTCGTGAAATGTTCAGTGGTGCTGCACACTACGCAGTATTAAGGATAAGTAACGTGACATGTCATCAAGTTGTTACTTTATCTTATTTTTGAATACGCAGCAACCCTCCGTTGTACTAACTCATGTTTTTTTTGTTTACCTTAAATACTTCTATATTGTTGATCAGGCCGGCTATTACGCGTTTTGGATATAGCTGCGTGCAATGAATATTTCTATAAACTGTAACGGTTGTACTATCATCTCTTTTACGTATTAGTTATCAATAACTACGTACGGTGATTAGATTGTTTGATCAAAATGTAAGATTTGAAATGGCAGAAAGATATCTGATCGTTTTTATCACCAATAAAGGAAATAGCTTCTCAAGGAAGCTATTTTTTTGAATATCAGCTTATGGGAGAACGCCACGTGTCCAAAACTCAACAAACACATTCCTTCGTCTCTCGTTGAAATATTTAAAGGACCAAAGACTTATGTTCCTCCGACATACTGTCTTCTTGGCATCCGAGGGAATGAAAATCTCACTCTTCCCTCAATAGACCTTATTTCACTCAAAGGACACACTTATAGGCATTCTACCCCTAACGGACTTCTCAAATAAAGCAAGATCTCAATAGATCCTCGAAGTCACATCTATTTGCTCCCTAGAACAGACTTCGAGTGATTTTAGTCCATACATTTACGTTTTAAAGGTACTTTTACTCAAGGTAAGATCCTCGAGTGAACTTTCCGTACCTTCTAACTCAGGAGTCATTTTTGGATCATGTCCATAGACTTCGAAGGACCACTTTTTATGCTTTGTCTTGAAGGATCCCAAGGCAGGTATATTCCCTCTAAAGGAAACCTCGACGGACAACGCCTAGGGACGACCTCGAAGGACATATCCGAGGAACAACTCTGAATGACAGAGTCGGGAGACCACTTCGATAGCCAATCCTGAAAGAATCTTCTCAGGCTAACCACCTCCAGATGGTCAATTCAAAGGAGGTATATTCCCTCCTACTACGGGTGAATTCAAAGGAGGAATATTCCTTCCTCTTAAGGTGAATTCGAGGCCAACCACCCTGAGATTGTCAATTCGTCAAAAGGCTTGTCACCCCAAAAAGACTATGGATTTCGTCCTCCTCGAAGGATGCAGATTTGGGTTTACCCCCTCAAATGCTGTCTTTTATGCATCCGAATTATCGATTGGGACTCGAAGTCACTTTCATTCATTCTTATGAACTGACTTCGAGTCATATCTTGGGACTTTCACTTCCATAAAGCAAATCCTCAGTAGAAAAAGTGCTTTGGAAGTTGAAAGCATGCCATCTTCAAACGTACTTCCTGAAAGATTGGTTTCCCCCAGACTTTGAGAACGCCCTCTCCCTTTACCTTATAGGAATTTACATGTCTACTTCTGAATTCATCCAAGTAGAAGGCACTCGGATTGGTTACTGTAGCTATGAACCTTAACATATTTCAAGGTAAACCCCTCATTATTGGGACGATTGGTCATGAAAACGAGATCCCTGTTGAGACACTCAACCTCGAGTTCTCTATACGGGTAATTCGAGAATACATTGATCACCTAGTAAGGGTACAGTGGTATTTGATTTCCTAGAAGGAAGATAGCCGCCAAAGGGAGTTCTCCTTCGAAATAACGGATTCAGCAAAATACAGTAAATTGTCCCCTAAAAGGTTGTTTGAGACGGATTCTCATGGAAAGCACATGGTAAAAACCTCACCAACTTATAAAATATCTGTTTTCTAACTTATCTAAAGGGGGTTTTGTCTTATCTGGAATGGCGACAGGATGGTGACGTTGCTCATTGGAACTTGTGTGAAAGTGATACACGTTTTCAAAACTGTGTTGCTCAAGTTCCAAAGCAACCTTTTGCAGAGCAATTTTTAAGGTTTGAAATGATTTGGTCTCTTTCTCTAGAAGTAACTTAGCCGTGTTGAAGAACACGCGTCCCTCAAGATATTATCCAGGACCACATGTCACCCAGGATTTGCTTAGCGCTCGAGGGTCCCCCTCTAAACGCTTAGCCGAGTGACATTTGTCCTACTGAGAGTGGAAAATTCTCTACAAATACAAGTACCCCTCCTCCATTTGAAGGGGATCGATCGGTAAAATCTGAAACCTCTGAATTAGAAACTAGAAAATCCTGAAACCTGAAACCTGAAACAATAATGAGAAAAAAGACTTTGAAAGAGAAAGAGAGGAATCTTCAACCTGTGAGGTTTTACTGCTCTGTGATTGCAATCACTCCCCTTCTTCAGTCATTGCAACTCCTCTTTCCTTCTAGCCCCTTCTCTTTGTCTTCTTCACAGGTCAAGGTTGACAAAGAACGCTCTTGACAGAACGGCTACGCGACGGTTTAGGCTGTCTTGAGACAGATTTCCCTACATTTTCTCTGGCATGATGATTGCATTGGTCTGAATGTATTAGTTGTCCCTCCATTATAATATATTTAATCTTTTACAAATCCTTCATCGCCAATATTTTCTAATATTTTACTTATATCCTTTGTCAGTGAAAGGTGAACGGAGCACATTAATTTATCTTTTTAATTACATTTTAAAATTATATTTAATAAAAAAATTGTAAGAAAAGATAATACAATAACAAAAATATGATTAAAATTTTGTCGAATAGGTGAAGGAAAGAGAGAAAGAGGGAGAGTTTGTTGCAACGATCTTGTAGCAATTACCCAAACTTAAAAACAAAAACAAAATTGAGGAATTTTAGGTTTTATTAAGTATATAAAATTACATAAAAAATTGCCATTTTTTTCTTCTCCTTTGATTGTTGGTTTGAAAATTGGCTCCAATTGAACAAGATTTGGTTCAAGTAATTAACACAAACAAGCATATTACACATCCCCATTACATCTACCATACCTTCTTTATACATAAGCAAGTTCCAGGATTTGGAATTGGATAATCTAGAGCCGGACTCCTGGAAATCTTAGGAGGCTTGAGCAATCTTAGAGGACTTGAGATCGACAACGTTTTTAAGAAAGCTTTAATCATCGTCCTCAATAGCCATCTAAATCGAAGCCGAACCGAGGTCATCAGTAATGGCGAACATGATCTGCTTCATCTCCCATCTGAACTCCTCCATACCCACGGTTCCGTTGTGATCACATTCGAACCTCTCTAAGATGGAATCGTAGAGCATTGTTAGCTGTTCTTGAGAGATGGTCACGTCTTCTCCAAAGTGCGTCTCGATTAGCCTCAGAGACTCGAAGGCCTTGTGAAGCTCGAAAATCAATGCACCGAATCGCTCTGGCTCGATGCGCCGACGAAATAGCCGGACAGATCAGGACGCAAACAAGCAAACCCCATCGTTGTGAGAGAACTGCAAAAAAACATCGTTTTTTCTTTGTTCAGATAAAAAATGCTCTAATCTAAAAGATAGTGGTATTTACAAGTTTGTCATCCATCCCTCTGTTTACAAGTTTGTCACTTCAAAAACGCAAAATTCACTCCTAAATTTCAGAATGAGGGTCGGAGCTACTTCCGGGGTCCTGTGTATTGTTCAAAACTCGTTTTGAGAAACTCATTCCAAGGCTTGCTAACCAAACGTTCATTTTTCTTGTGGGAACTCATTCTGAGGGTTGGAATGAGTTCCAAGCCTTGGAATGAGTTCCGAAAATGGGAGCCAAACGAGGCCAAAGTGATTAGAAGATAAATGTCAACGATGATGAGCTTATTGTTTGAAAACGAAGATAGAAAACCTTCGTTTGATTAGAAAATAAAGGAAAAAATTGGTAAAGGTAAGTCCTATTCAAACAGAGGTAGAATAGGAAAATCGACAAACAAATATCACTTGTTAAAAAGCGCAAAAAACAAAAAAAAAAATAGATGAAAAAATTCAAATGAACCTTGTGGCAGGATCCCGAGGCCCCATAAGTACCCGACTCTCCCATAAAGTCTGTAGCTACTTGAGTTCAGGTTGGCTGAAGGCGTGTGACATGGTAATCGATTCATCTCGGCGTGCCTTTTGGGAGGTGCTATGACATACTTAAATTTTGCAACAAAAAAAATTGATTTTATTGTTGGTGGTCTTTACCAAAAAATAAAAAAAAAAGACTCTATTTCAAACAAAATTATATATATATAGTAGGGTCATTTGACAATTAAGAAGGGGCAAGGAAAAATAATTAATTAAAGGAATTTTGCCGTCGAATTTATGCAAGACCCTTGGATCCCACCATCAGGTTCAAATGGTGGATTTAATCTACTGTTACGATGAACTACAACAAATTTTAAATTATTTCAAAAAACAAAACTACTTGTAGAAGTTATAAAATCGTTATAAGAAAATTCACCAAAATATAATTCTCCCTTATATAAAATCTAAGAGGAGGTTTGTATAATTTATCCTTAAAAATAAAAGTATTGCTTTACACTTTACAAGAATACTTTTTCTGTGATTCTGAGGGGGGCCGTTTCACTTGGGGCCACTGGAGGTTTACCCAGTCATTAACTTCAGATCCCAGGGATTAGTCGTGGTGCGTGCAAGCTGTTGTAATTTATTAATATTTTAATGTAATTAAAAATTCCAAGAATCACGTTTGTTTCCAAGAGCCACATTGTTTCCAAAAGTTATGTTATTTGAATTTAAATCTTTTCATTATGAAACAACACTTTCTTTGGGTTGTGTCTTTTCAAAAGGTTGTGTTATGAAACAACACTTTATTTGGGTTGTGTCTTTTCGAAAGGGGGTGATTTTCTCTGTAAATAGAAATCCAAATCAGTTTGTAGAACACAGAAAAATTCTGCAGTTTTTTCAAGTGTTCTCTTAAGTGTTTTCTAATATATGTCGAGTGGTATTTCTAATCAAGTTCACAATTCAATAGGTGTGCCATGTAGCCTACCACACTGGAGACGGCTATTGTATCCTGGAGGCCAAAAGTCCTGTATACTTGCTGCATCGGGAGAATTCCCGAGGAGGGCGAATTTTGGTTTTAAGGACAGTGCATTAAGTTTTCCTCATTCAATTTCGATAAGTTTTTCTTCATTCTTTTAATTTTCTATACTAATTTTCCAACAATCTTAAAACCAAATTTTGCTTATAAAGATGAATTCAACACTAAAATTCACCAAGTTGGAACCATTCAATGGGAAGTTTTACAATAGATAGTCTCAAAAGCTTATGTTCTTTCTAGAGACCATCAATGTTGCTTATGTGTTGCTCACTTCCCTTGTGTCTGAAGAAGAGTTAGAACTTGCACGTAGTGAATCTAGGAGAGCATTTATGAGGAATGATCGTGTTTGTAGAGGTCATATCATATGTGCTCTATTTAACTGACTATTTGATGTGTACTGTTCATATGCTACTATCAAAGAGATTTGGGATGCATTGAAGAGGAAGTATGTGACTAAAGTGTTGGTCAAACTCACTTCTGAAAAGACTCTCTCATTGAATGACGTGCCCCATGTTTCCGGATATAAGGAGAAATCTGGTGTCTGGTTCTCTTCTCATGAAAGCTGGCATGAAGTTAGTCTTTCATTCTAATAAACATATTATGTCAAAGAATGGAGAATTCGTGGGTAAGGGATATTGTAACGATGGGTTGTTTATTTTGAATGTTTTGATTGATAATAAAATTGATTGTACTTTTGCTTACTTATCTGAATCAATTTCTGTATGTCATGGTAGGTTAGGTCATGTTAACTTTGCGTCTATCAGACTCATGAAACAATTAGGACTTAAACATAAACTTTCTAATTTAGAACATCCTAAATGTAAATCACGTGTTGAGGCAAAGTTTTCTAAAACAGCTTTTCAAGTTAGTAGAAAGAGAATCAAAACTTTTCTCTTTAGTTCAGAGTGATTTGGGAGATTTTAAAAATGCTTTGAGTTAATCATGTGCTGTTAAGTTTAGGTTTACCTTCAAACTTGGGGGGGGGGGGGGGGG